>PISX010006466.1:0-97236 GCA_004024625.1 Mellivora capensis
TGGGGAGGGTATGTGCTATGGTTAGTGCTGTGAAGTGTGTAAACCTGGCGATTCACAGACATGTACCCCTGGGGATAAAAATATGTTTATAAAAAATAAAAATTAAAAAAAAAAAAAAAGAAGCAGCAGCCCACCCTGCCTTGCATGCCTTTAAGCCCTTCCCAGTCTGGCTCAAGACCATTTCTGTGCCTCCTCTGGCCTCTCATCCCCCAAGTTCCAGACACACCGGCCACACCTTCAGCCCGGGGCATCTCAGTTGTCTTACACCACCCCATCTTCACAAGCATTGTCTCTCAGTCCGCACAAAGACGCTTTCATGTGTAAACAATGATTAAAGATTTGAGGAAGTACCCACACTGTTCGTGTTCGCACAAAAGGAACAGTGAGCAAAACACGTTCTTTGTAATGCATGTATACATACTGCCCTTTTGAAACCCAACAGAGATGCCTCCTCTGTCTCCAGAAAGAATCTAAAGATGTCTCTCCAGGAAGAACGACATGGGAGAGTCTCCGTGTCACTTCCTTGGTGACCTAATTAGTCCAGCCTTCCACGCGTCGAAGAAGAGAAGGGAAAAAATGCAACTTCTCACTTAAGAGTCCTCCTTGCAACCGAGACACCTCTATGTAGATGAAAGCAAACCAAAGGAAAAGTGAATAAGGATGAAAGAAAAAGGGCATAATGATGAAAGAAGACCTGTACCCCCAGATAGGTAGAAATTCCTGCAAAATGCATCCACCAGCCTGGATTCTGACCTGAGATGTGTGGCTTGCGGGCAAGAACAGAGAATGGAGAACAAGCAAGAGGCTAGTTGGAGCCCAAGTGATGGTGCTTTCCCTGGTTTTCTCAAAAACTGAATTGCTTGGGACGCCTGGGTGGCTCAGTTGCTTGAGCAGCTGCCTTCAGCTCAGGTCATGAGCCCAGAGCCTTGGGATAGAGCCCCACATCAGGCTCCCTGCTCAGCGGGGAGCCTGCTTCTCCCTCCCTCTCTGTCTTCTGCTCTCCCTGCTTGTGCTCACTCTCTCTTTCTCTCTCTCTGACAAATAAATGAATAAAAAAATCTTTTAAAAAAAAACAAAACCAAAACTGAATTGCTTCCTACAAGTGCCAGGGGGAGGAAAAAACAATCACAGTCAAGAGTTACCATGGGGAAGACAAGGGTGAAGCTAACAAAAGGTGACATGTGACTCTGTGCGTGTGTGAGATGCCCTAGGCACCATGCCCCTGGCTATTTGGAGACCCCTGTGGAAAATAGGAGCCAGAGTCTCCTTTGTCATGTGTCAGCTGTCTCCTTCCAGGGAGCCTTCCATGGACCTTGTTCATGCTAGTTCAATGTCATCCCCTTTACTGTAAATAAATGTTGCCACCAGGGAGCTGGCCTATCACCCCCATAGTGCTAAGACTTGGCTGCTTTTTCCAGCACACACATCACCGGGAATGAGCCTGGTCAATGAGTTGAGTGTTCTGGAGAAAGAAATAGAATGATCGCGAGCCTGTCCAATGACAGAAACTGCTAAGGACATGCATCTTCTCTCTGTCGATTTATGTTCCTGTAGCTCTGTGGGAAGATTCTTAGAAGTGGTAGCGAGAGAAAAGGAAACTGGGGATCTTGGTGTTTCGGTGACATTTCATCTTGGCCAGTTACTGCTTCTTCACTCGGCACTCTTTAAAAGAAAAGAAAAAAAAAGTGTCTTTTAGGCACAAATGATTAGAGAAACAGAAGACAGGACAAGAAAGTTCCAAAATGCTCCTCTACTGTAACCCGAAGCAATTTCTCTGAGAGGGTTTGGACAGATTGTGTAAAGAAAATGAGTGTTGGGAGAAAGGAAGATTGAGTCGTCAGGTAGGGAGAAAGCACCTCACTCCCCCCTGCAGGGGTGCATCAGTCATGTTTTCAGACACCCAGAAAACTGGCCGCGAAGACTAGAAGACTTAGTGTGATCTGGGATTGAGGTCATTCTCAAAGCACCACCCAGCGGAGCCCCCGAGGAGTGAGTGCATCCCGGGAATTGCCCATCACTCTGGTACCAAGGCCTTATCCTCACTTGACATCGTCCAGCCCCCACACACTGGCCACGTCACTGTCTCCCTATCCTTCTTTTCTTCCCATCTTCTTGGATTCTTCGGTGTTCATTGATCCATACATGGCAAGGAAGTCCAGTGCCTTCAGACAGCTCTAGTGACCTACTCTGCCTAGTACACCACTGGCTCATTTGACATCGTATTTGAAGAGTCCTTCCTGCAGCGACTAAGAGAACTCTCTGGTCCACTATCATGTGCTCGGAGGCCCTTTGCTTAGGAGTAAGGACTCGAATCCATCTTCATTAATCTTTGGCTATACCAAGGTCTTCAATGAAGTTGCGGTAAAAACAAACTTGCAGGAAGCGACGGCGGTCCGTGGCATGGTTAATCCTGCGTGCTTTTAACAATTTTAGAACAAGACCAGGTACGAATCAATACAGTACAGTGGATCTTATCTGTTTTTTTTTCTCCCTCTCTTCTGTGAGTGATTGCCTGCTGCCCAGAGGAAGTTTTCTTTAACTGAGGTCCTACAGAGATTTCATGTGCTTGGGAGAAAACTATGAAGGCAAAGAGGAAACTGGTTACATGTAAGTGTTTCCTAACTCGAGTTTCACTTTTGTCTCACACACACTTTTAACCCTGTAAAGGTGAACGAGACAAATGCCACCATCCCAGACTAGACCAGACTGATGGTGCTGTCTGGGTCCTTTCTGGAGCTGAGGTGCCCATGGAAGGCCACCACCTCTCGATCCCAGCTCCATAGCTAGGTCAGTGGCAAGGACAACAGAGAAGTGACCAGAAGAACAGTGTTTCTCCCCTTTCCCTAGTTGGTGGCAAACAACCAGCTATCATCTTACTTTCTTTGTGTCTCCTAGACTTTAATCTGCTCACTAAGTATCTACCTATGATTTTCATTGCTGGTTTGTTTGTTTTTAATGTAAGCTCTACCCCCCTATGCAGGGCTTGAACTCACAACCCTGAGATCAAGAGTCACATGCTCCAATAACTGAGCCAGCCAGGCACCCTTTCTTGATGTTTTAAAGCAAAGAGGTTGGGGTGCCCGGGTGGCTCAGTCAGCTGAGTGCCCAACCATTGGTTTCAGCTCATGATCTCGGGGTTGTGGAATCGACCCTCATGTCAGGCTCCACACCCACCCAGAGTCTGCTTGAGGGTCTCTCTCCCTCTCCCTCTGCCCCTCCCTCTCTCTCTCTCTCTCTCTCTCAAGTAAATCATAAAAAACAAACTTTAAAAACATAAAGCCAAGAACTCATGGGTGAAGAAAAAATGGGGAATTATGGCAGCCACACTTTTTTTTTTTTTTTTCATTTTCTTCTGGAACTGTGGAAAGGAGAGTAGATACCCACAGTAACCACGGCATGACATCTCTACTCTTCCAAGAATTGTACATTTCAATTTGTTTCCTAGTACAGGTTGCACAAACCCCCACCCCAGGGAGCCCTTTATTAATACTTCATTCACCAGAGAGAATGCAAACAAAGCAGGCAAAAGTTGCCACGTCTGATGCAACTTCTTTTAGGACTGAACCAGGCACTGATGCAAAACTCCAGGGAGCCTCGAAGTTAATGCCTCCTGGGAAATTGAGCCGGAGGCTCATTTTCAAAGGGAAGAGTGGCACTGGTCTTCTGCCTTTCCTTTGAAACCCCCAGGCCTTTCTTTCACCTGGCCATCTGCTACTTACCACACTTCAATTAGAAAACCAAAGGAAGGGAGAGGGGCCCAGGCTTCTGCACAGCAAAGCCCAGAACACTGTGGGGACAAGCGGAGGAGTACAGGAAGTAATCCCATGCCCATCTTCTGAGTACTCATCCCTGAGGCGTGCAGAAACACCTTCTGTATCATTCCAGAGGTCTGTGAGTTGTCATACACAGCAGATGTGATAGACAATGGGAGAAGGGTACTCAGGGCCCAAGCTCAGGGATGTTCATTCAAACTCTGGGAAATTTCTAAAACTGATTGGCTCCCTCACACAATCCAAAGAGAAGAGGAGATGCCTGTGTACACACACAACCCCCATGCCCTCTGACATGACCAAAGGAAGTTACGTGAGGACTTCTGAGATGACTGGATGCCCGTGATGACGCCGCCTTGTTCCCACAAAAGCTTCTCTCCCCCTCGCTGGGCTGCGGTCACTCTGATGAAAATGCTGAGATGCGGAGAAACATCACCACGGTCTCAAAAGGTCATTCTGTCCTTGCCATCCCCAGCCTTCCCAGTGAGAAAGAACAGCACTAACCATTCATACTGAGTATGGCTCTTACTCAGCTATATCTTCTGGGCCTTCTTGAAACCGAGGTGAAGTCTTAGCGTGGAAAGTTCCAGACTTAGGGTTTGTTTTCAAAAGAAACCAGATCTAAGAGGTGTAGTGCTGGGCCACAAAACATCTCCCAGGAAAGTCCCTTAAACTCGGACAAAATTCTGTCTTTATTCACCTGTGGGATTTCACCAGAGCTTGTAATCATGAAGTTTCTAACCCATAGACGAACGTTGGGAGGATGGGAAAGATAAAATGTATAAACCCAGTTGCCAGCCACGTGAATAATGGGGGTTTTTTGGTGGCCATTTCCATAAATTTAACCAACAGATTATACCATCCTTTTCTTTTCCTTTTATCTCCTTAGCATCCTGTCACCGAAGGAGTGATAAAGATTCAAGGGAAAAAAAGAAAAATCCCGTTCGGATTGATTTTCTTTTTCAAATTAGTTTTCTAAATGCAACGGATAATGACCAAAGACTTTTAAAAACTCATTTCTAAATGATTTCATCTTTCTGCCTTGAACACATATCACTTAATTCAATACTCTCGAGCAAGACCACACTTTGGTTAACATTCCACATTTCCTTTATTGATTACTGTAGGCCATCCTATCCAAAGGGAATGGATGATGAGCCAGGATATCTCTCTTTAATTTCTAGGTCATAATAGTTGGTGGTGGAAGTGAACTAGAGGCCCATCCAGGCAAGGAAAGACCCCAGTAATGACCACTAGGAGAAAAGCAAAAAAAAAAAAAGGAAAACAAAAAAGAATTTCTCTTGCTGATGTTATCCATATGACGTTAAGACAGCTTTCTCTCTTGCTCTCTCAACTCTTGAGACCTAACAAGGTTGGTAGATAGAAAAGCCAAAGAAACTCAAGATCCTCTTTAATATTCATCTGAGGACCTTCCTTTCCATAGGACGCGAGGCAAGAGTTGGAGGCCAAGCTTCCCCCCTCTACCCAGGCTTCCCCAGGGAGGCATAAAGAAAGCTCATCCTGGGTGCCCTTCCACGAACTATCAGACACCCAGCCCTATAGGGAGAGGTCAGTCTAGGAGACTCAGTTAGCTCCAGATATTGAGAAGTACACCATTTTGTGTGTGTGGTGTGTTTTTTGGTGTTTGGTTTTTTTTTATTTTTTTATTTTTTTTGGTTTTTTTTTTAATACGGATATGAAAAACAGACCACAGACATTCTCTGACAAGTTGTGTAATTTTTCTACACAAATCGGGGCTTGAAAACCCTTGGAGGCGATAAATGGGAACACGGAGCGAGGGTGACAGGACACAGTGAGTCATTTCAACTTCCTGCTGATCACAGAACCCTACAAAAGCTCCATGTGTCTCACATTTTTGCTGGGGGCTTTCCGTCTGAATTCATTCTCCGTCCGATTGCTATGGTTTGCCCCTTCTTTCCATTTGTCCTTCTGCATCACATGCATCTGAATTCTTGCTGGTCTACAAATAACGTCATTGTGTTCTGCTGGATGTTGGGTTTTTAAATGTCAGTGTCCTAGGCTCAGCCTTACATGATGAGATAACACAGAATATTTCTAACTTCATTCCTGCGGTGGTGTTAACTGCTAAAAACAATTTTAAATGGTAGGTACAGGAGACTAAGAATATCCTGAGTAGTATAGATAGAACTGTTCTAGGTTGTACATCTGAAATTCCTAACACTGTATGTTAACTACACTGGAATGAAAATTTTTTTAATTAAATTTAAAATTTTTTTTCAGAGGGTGATATTTTCATAACCTTGAGTGTGGGGGTTGAATTAGGCTAATGGATAGAATTTTAGCAACTTTAGGTTTTCCTCCAGATTTTCCTTCAACCTGTAGTTCTTGTGACCTCTTAGACTATAAGAACAAACAAAAAAGGAGACTGGGAAGGGGCATTTGTGTATCTGTGGTACATAGAGGCAACAATAATGGGGGGAGGGTTATTCTTCTGAACAAATGATTCTGTTTCTGGTGTCTGCATGCCTGGCTGGCAGGAAATACAGTCCTAGTCATGATTCGTCTCCACTTCTGTGGATTCTGAACACACAAGGTACCAGGACAAGGAGAAGGGAGGAGGAGGGAGGGAAGGTTGAACCGTGGAGGCTCATAGCCAACACTCCTCTTCCTGCCACGATTGAATCCTGGTGTTAAAAAAATATTATGAAGGTAAGGAAGACTTTATTCGAGAGACAACTGAATGGAACAAGGGTAAGTTGGGGATTTATGGTTAAGGGGCACAATGAGATGGTCGGTGGATGGAAACTTACAAAGAGAAGACATCAAGGGTGGGGGAGTTCTGGCTAATTGGCTTAATGGAACCCTTGCTGAAGACAGGCCAGGATGATCAGACACCAAAGATGGGGTGAGGAGTTTGCTCAGATGCAAAGGATGGTGTTAAGCATGGGGGTTCTTTCTAAATGATCCATCAGGATTCTTGCTAAAAGTGGGCAATACAGGCCCAACAAAGACAAATCCTGAAGCCCCAAGGTCAAAGTATATCTAGCTTAGAGGGGCCTCACTAAAGTTGAGTCAGGAAGAGAGTCTTTGTCACTGATTGCCTGGCAAAGTTTAGACATTCTGCTCTGAAAGTATTCCCTTGTAGTCGCTGTGTCCACAGACCACCCATGGGACCCTCACAGATACTCCATAGAAAATTGGCCACTACCCTTAGGAGGCACTCGGCTTGAGAGGGGCTTGGGACCTGCCATGCATAGAAACCCCAAAATTGGCCTCTCCTTTTAGTGTTTTGAATCTTCCCTCCCTACCCACCCACACAGAGCCAATGCAACACCTCAACTCCAAATACTTTCCTTCACCTACTTTCTTTCCTGGAATACCCAGTTCATCTGACTCAAACAACATAGCATTGGGTAGGGCTGTCTTCAGGGTACCAATAAATTATGCTTTGGTTTCATACTACGAAGTCTTGGTTTCTTGGGATGGGGGAGGTAAAAATACAAGAGGGAGCACAGAAATAAATATCTCAATAAATTGTTTTAAGTTATCAGTAGAATGACTTAAAAACATAATGGTTCTACTTTGAATATATGTGTCTTTCTATTGCTTGCCTGCAAATACTATCATATTATTTAGAATTACTTAGAATTTAGATCAGGATATTCTGCCCAAAACACCTGACTTCCAGTTGCTGTATCCCCTGAACAAGTTGCAAACCATTAATATTGCATATGTGAAAGAAAATGTGTCATGCCATGTCAGGAGCATTGGTGGCTATAGAATATTGCTTGATGATTCTGAATGACGTCAGCTGATTCGATGGGAGGGAAGGAGAAAAGAGAATGTCCTGTGTCTTGGGGAAGGGAACTCTCAGCTAAGAAAAGGAGTGATCATGTACCCCTTAATGCTGAAGACAGAAGATTCATCAGAGGACAGGAGAACTGCCAGACAAAAAACAGGATACTTAGCTCAATTTGAATTTCAGATAAGCAATAACAATTTTTTTATAAGTATAGACCATGCCATATATGGGATATACTTATACTAAAGAAATTTTCCATTGTCTATCTGAAATTCACGTTTATCATTTTTATCTGCCAAATCTGGCAGCCCTAATTACAGGGTCCTTTTTTAAGTATCAGCTTAAGCAATTGATAACATGGATATTGAGCCTGACATAGGATGCCATGTTTAAAATCATGCCCTAAACTAGATACCAAAATGGGCAGGTCAAATATTGTAGCAAATCACCTTAAATCACTTTCTGGCTTCCAGTCCTGCACTGCTTCTCCCAGCTACAAGCTGGAGCGGTCACTGTCCTGGGATGGGTGGCTACTATGTCCCAAGCAGCAGGACCAGGGAGTCATCAACCAGAAACGTTCTGTTTCCTTCACAGATTTCTCTTAACTTCCAGTCCCAGGCCCCCATCTCAGACCTCTGCTCTTCTTCCTGAACACTTTCTCTAAGAGAACATCTTTCCTTGATCACAGGTTCCATCACTCCTGAGCCAGTTTCTGCCTCCTTGGGTTCAAGCAGCAGCCCCAGCCATGAGCTCCCCTTGGGTTTCTCGTCATTTCTTAAACTCAGCTGGCCAGAGCAAAACCCACGAGGCTCTCTTCACGAGCTTCTCCTCACATCTGCATCAACCTGGGCTCCACTAGCCCCAGTCTGCTGGCATCTTGAATGGCTCTTTTTCCTGCCTCCTACAGTCAGACCAAATCTCAGCATGGTTCCTCTGTAAATTGTCCCTCACCCATAGCTTTTCCCAGGGCGGCCACATTCATCTTGGCCTACCTCTCACATCTCAAATTGCAATTCCCCCAAACCCAGGCATTTCCTCTCCAAATCTGTCTCCTTATTGCTTCCAAGGCTTCTGGCTTCCTGCAGGGCTCAATCAAAGCCCTCTGCAGTAAAGTCCTACCCTGCCTAGAAATGTTGGTTCCTATGTCCCAGCATGATATTTCTTCTACCGCCTCTCTGTCTCAGAAGATGGCTTCCTCCTTTCTACCCCCACTCCATTCTCCCCTCTGGGAATGTGCTAAATCCAACCCCTCCTTCAGAGACAAGCGCAATTTCCTCTTCCCTTGTGGAGATTTTCTTGTCTAATCTGGCCTCCCTAGGTCTCCTACACTCAGGCTTTCTCCGTAAAGTCACGAAAGGATAAAATGATGCCATTTTCTTTGTTTGATAAAGGGAATGGAGGTGGTTATCTCCTTCACCAAGATCCTGGCTTCCCTCAGTGATAGGGTTCAAAACACATGACCCCCTAAATATGGCTCTCAGTATACTGAGTACCTTAAGCTGAAGGAGTATGAGAAAATGGCAGATACAAGAAAGTCACTCAAGAATGACCTTCCTGGGGCATCTGGGTGCTCAGTGGGTTAAAGCCTCTGCCTTCGGCTCAGGTCATGATTCCAGGGTCCTGGGATCAAGCCCTGCATCAGGCTCTCTGCTTGGCTGGAAGTCTTTTTCCTCCTCACTCTCTCTGCCTGCTTCTTTGCCTACTTGTGATCTGTCAAATAAATGAATAAAAATATTTAAAAAAAAAAAAAAAGAGTGACATTCCTGGCCTGTTCCCCTGAAGCCCATGACAAGACTATGGAGTGAGAGGTGCCTTCCCCAGACCTGCAGGGAAGGAGCATCCTTCTCTCCAAGATGGGGGTGGGGGTGGGGGGAAACCGAGAAGAACAAAACACATAGGCCTAAGTTTCCCCCACTTCACTACACTTATCTCACACCCTTTTCCTATCATGCTTCCCCACAACTGGCCCTCTTCATCACACCCAGCATAAAAACACTCAGGTTTAACCATCTCTACGAGTCTGCATTTCCTTAGGAAAGCTCCTGTGTCACATATAAATTTGTATGCCCTTCTCCTACTAGCTTCTTGAAAATTTAATTTTCAGACCTAGTCAGGGTCCCTAAGAGAGTTGAAGAACGCATTTTCCTCCCCTACATCCCAGTCCTTTTGGTCTGGGGGTGATGGGTTCTGGAGGAATATTTTCCAGCCCTGCAGGCAAAATTCCCTCTAGACCTGGATGTCCGCTATCCCCCAGACCCTGGCCCTCACATGTGAGTCCCCAGAACTGGTGGAACATACACGTAGGAAAGAGTTTCCTGAGGTTCAGTCTTCATTTCCAATGAAAATGAGAAAAATCTAACTTGTATTCATCATAATAAAATTTTCTTAAGTGATAACTTTTTGCATAAGCAGCTCTTTGTGGTTTTTTCTGGCCTAAACATTTTTTTTAAATGTTGTAGTTTTTTTGCATTGGTCAAGGCTAAAAAGTCATCTCTTTCAGGAAAGCTCTGTTTCCTGATTTCTTATATCACAGTCTGAATCACCCAAAGCTGCCTAAGTAATACCCTGAGTTCTTGAGGCTCTTGGGTGGCTCAGGTCTCTGCCTTTGGCTCAGGTCATGATCTCAGGGTCCTGGGATTGGGCCCTGCATCTGGTTCCCTGCTCAGCAGGGGAGTCTCTTCTCCCTCTCCCCGAGCCCCTCCCCCTGCTTGTGCACTCTCTCTCTCTCTCTCTCTCTCTCTCTCTCAAATGAATAAATAAAATCTTAAAAAAAAAAAAAAAAAAAACCAGAGTTCTTGTACCTCACTGCTGTTTGCTAGTGGTTTCCATGATGCACCAGGACAGAACAGCACCTCCCAGAAAATAAATCCATGTCAGACACAGCCTTAAAGCCCATGGGGAACCAAGTTACAGTTGGCCTAAATCCACTCTTTCTTTCTGAAATTGGGTCAGGATCAATTTCTCCGTAAGAGTTGTCATCCTCTCAAATTTCATGGACATCCAGGGGGGAACAAATAAAGATGTTGATTCCAAATGGCCTTTTGCCCTTGATTCTGATGGGTTGGGACAGTCTAGAATGAGGAACGGTGTCCAATTCTGGTTGGAAATGGGTAAGGTAAAGAAAACCACATATGCAAAAATACTTAACAGGTCAATAACAAGCAGTGTGCTTTGCATGATATCCTGAAGCCTTGCTCTAACTAGCAAGAAGAACTCTGTAGAAGACAGACTCTGACTGGACCCCATCCAAGGATGCCCATCGATTGAAGTAACTCTGGGACGGGATGGAGGGGAGCGGAGACCAGAGACAGTGGGGCCAATGGGGAAATGATGGCGGCAGTCCAGGTGAGGTCATGAGGGCCCGAAATAAAATGGTGAGGGCAGGAAGAAAAGAACATACTGAAGAGGCCTTGGGCCTGGGTGTGTCTGAGAACTATGGGAGGTGGACAGCAGGAGCTATTTGTTTGAAGAGGTGATGCGTGGAGGGAACCAGGGAAGAGACTTGTTGCCGTTGCCATAGAGGGAGGCAACGTCAGCCAAAAGGCGCTTAATCTGTGGGTCGGGGATTTTAGTCTCCGTGAGGGGGCAGGGAAGGGGGGGCAGGTTAGTTAGTGGTTTTGAAGACCAAAAGTCTAAGCAACACACACATGCACACATGTACCCAAATCAACTTCACCCCCACGATATGAGACTCTGGAGAGAGTCGCTGGGGCCAGGAAGAGGCACCCAGAGGTTTATTGAAAACAAGGGCCCAAAGGCACTGAGAAAGGCACTTTGAGAAGAGGCACCTGCTATTAAGAGGCCACAGGTAAGCAAATGGAGCCATCAGTTCAATTTGCCTCCTCCCCCACAACCCCCGGCTCCTGCCCTGGGGAAGCAAAGTCTGGCAGGAGGGAGATTCACAGGCAACCCAGAGACATCACCCTTTCCAGCAGAAGGGCAGCCAGCTGTCCTGCACGAGGGACTCTGGGAGTCACTACAACAACACAGAAGCCATAACCTGATAGAATATGTCTGCAGCTGACAGAGAGCAGGACGATCTTCATGTCCCCAGCTATGGATAGACACTAGTGGACACAGACACTGCTCCCCAGTTTGCTTCGTGAGTCACAACATAAGGTGATCCGGTTAAGTTCAAGCTGCCGCATCCCTGACCTCCTGATTTCCAGTCTCGCTGGAGCTGGGCCTGATCAGTGTAAGCAAATTCAACACTGCTCCCCGTGATGGTCCTGAATGGGAGCTGCCCTGGGGGGCGGGAAGCAAAGATGCTGACATTAATAATACTTATTTTTCTCCCCACCCCACACTTTCCCCTCCAAAGTCATTGATTTTTTTTAACTGCTCTCTAAAGGAGGCACACATCTCTGTACCCCTCGACACCCCACCCTGCTATTCACAAGCAGGAACAGAAGGAATGGATTCTTCCAACACACCGTCCGCCGCAGTGACCTGAGCCCACAGCCAGGATCAGAGGGAGCTCTTTCCAAGCTCTGCAGAGAATCGTGTCGAAAGCAAGAAAAATAAGAAATATCGATTACCGTGTTTGAAGGATTTTAAAACAAGTGTCTGCCATTCCAGCTTGCTTTCCTAATCTTAGCACTTGAGAAAAATCCTGCATTTCCAGATAGGAAAGTGCTGGGTTTGGGGTTTTTAAAAAGGGCCTGGTAATATTTTTCCTAAGATCTCCATGGTAGAGTGAGTATCTGCCCATCACCCATGCTCAAAAAGATTTCAGCATCAGTAGTAGCTGGGACGGAACAAAGGTGGCGTGAAAACACCAGTTTTAGATCTAAATGAGCCCGGCTTAATAAGACACACCCGGTTTAAAGGCAGACTAACTTCTCCATCTCCCGCTAAATACAGATTTGCAAACACCGTTAATGCAAAAGAGCTGTAGAGGTAAGTCAGGCGCAGATCCCGCCCTCGAGGACAAGTCATCCTAGTCTTTACCATAATACACGTGTGGACAGGACCAGACCAGAAGGTGGTCGAAGAAGTTCAGAAGACAGACGTGCTTCAGGGATGCGCCTAGGAAGTGAACTTCTCCAAGGGCGGCGCTCCCTTCCAGCGGAGACCAAAGCCGAGTCCCACCCGCCAACACAAGGAAAAAGCTTCCCGGGAGGGCATGCGCGGTCCACGTGGACACGGACCACTCCTCCCAGTGTGAAGACCCCCAGAACAGAGGCACACGCAGAACTGGAAGGGAGACTTTTCCGGGTGGCTCCCTTGGGACCACAGCCAGCTTCTTGAAAAGGGGAAGAAACTTAAAAAAAAAAAAATTATAAATAAGAAGCAGGCCACTGGAAAGCTCTGTCTCTGTCCCCCTGCAGGGTGTGACCTGACGTTGGTGGGGAAGCCAGCGTGGTAACTCCCCACCCACGCACCTGCCCCCGGTACGCCCGGAGCGGGAGGGAGGGGCATGAGAGACTTCATTCCCCAGGCCTCTGTGAAGGAGACACGGTGCACCTCCGGCAGGTTAGCTGTGTGGGCTCGATTTTGGGTGGCCGCCTCTTGTCTCTGTCATTGTCACAACCAGTTACAAACCCCGAAGGACTCCCAGTTTGTCCCCAGCCCTCCACCCAGAGGGAGAGTCTGGAAGTGTCCAAATGTTCCAGCCTGCGCTGATGGGGGAAACCCCCGTGTCCGCTGTCCCCTCACCTGGCTGGGCGGCTTCCAGAAACCCCTGTGACACTTTACTTGGTGGGTCAACTGAAGCCTCCAGTGAGGAAGTAGCCTTCAAGCTGAGTCTTGAAGAAGGAAGGGAATCTGGCCCCTGGGTCAAAAAGCAGCTCGCGTGCAAATGTCTCACACAAGAGCATTCAGTGAGGAAAACAAGGGAGAAGAAAACCTGCATTTCCAGGAACATACACCCGTCAGATCACAGATAACACACATTTTTTTTTCCTTCCCTCTTCTCATTTTCCATAATTTATATCTGCTCGGACTTAGAGTTCCTTAAATCCTTCTTGCTTAAAATCAAACCTGGCCCAGAAGGAAGAGGTGAGTGATACGCAGCTGTGGGGAGAGGCTCAGTGGGGGGTGGGGGGGGAGATCTGAGAAGATGCTGGTTGGAGTCACCGCCTTGCTAAGGGGTGAGAAGTTCAGAAAGTCCTGGGCAGCTATGGGGTCTTTGCGGCACTGTGAAGAGCAGCCCAGTGCCTGCCCTCACAGACCAACAGAGGCTGGGCAGGGATTGCAGTGTTCTGCAAAAGGCAAACCCAAGGGGTTGTGGAGGTTCCCTGTGGAGCCCAACACCTTCCCAACCCCTGCAAAGGCCCGGTAAGCAAGGCCCCCACACATGTCTGTGCATTACTGAAAAAGGTTACAGAAAAAACAATTCTTCATTTCTGCTAAACATCCAGAAAGCAAGAGAGGAATGGTAGAAGGCCGCACAACAGCCACTTGGCAAAGCTTTTCAGAGTGCCTTTCTATTTCTCTGTTTTGCAAGCTCTGGGAGTGCACTGAGACTTCCCCAATCAAGCAAGGATCCTTTTTCTTAACATTTTGCAAGGCTTCCTTACAAATGCCAGGAAACATGACTCCGCAGAGCCACCAAGGTCCTGAGGCGGGTTTTTAAGGTCCAGACTGCAGCGGCCTGCTGGCTGGTCTTCCCACCCTGTACGCCCAGCTACTGAAACCAGCCCTTTTACCCTGTGGCTCCCTTGGCCAAAGGACTTGTATGGCTGGTGGGACTCCAAGCCCAGATTCATACTCTCTGCCAGCAAACCCACTTCACCCATGGCACTTCACACTTGGCACTCATGCAGAGTAGGATTTAGCCAGGTCCGGCTTCTTGGGGCCACTGAGCTTTTCTCGTGCAAACGCTCACCAACGGCCCCCTCTAGGACAAGCCAGAGTGACGCAGTGGGGAAACCGAGCCAAGGCCAAAGGCACTGTAACAGATCCATGAACTGGGCGGCCTCTGCTCAGCTGTGGGCGTCACACAGAGCCAGGGTGCAACAGTTGGCTCTCTGAAGGAGAAACTGGGTGCACTTGTATATCTACCGAGGTTTATTACAAACTTTACAGGTAAGCAAAAACATCCCGTTGGCTCTTAGAGATGCTTCCACTGATCAGTGACTGTCATATCTTAACAAACTTAGAGTGGTTGACAAACCAACAAACAAGTGTGGTTTAGGGGCGTCTGGGTGGCTCAGTCGGTTGTGTGTCTGCCTTTGACTCAGGTCATGGTCCCAGGGCTCATGGATCAAGCCACGCATCCGGCTCCCTGCTCAGCGGGGAGCCTGCTTCTCCCTCTGGCCCTCCCCCTACTTGTGCATGCTTTCTCTCTCTCTCTCTCTCTCTCTCTAAGTCAAGTAATATATAAAATCTTAAACACACACACACACAAGTATAGTTTTGACATGAGTGTGGGCTGATATTTTTATTTACATAAGCGAGTAAGAGGAAAACAAAATGACAAATATGCATGTCAGAACTTCGCTCGTTGGTCCAGGAGAAGAGGCACTTCTTTGCAGAATCAGATCATAGGTTTCAAGCACTAGAATATTTTCTCAATTTTTTTGTGCCATCACAATGTAATAGCCACACACAGGGACACTTTAATCTATTTTTTTAACATCATCTCCAACACTTTCTTTTTTTAAGTGATCTCTGCCCCCAGTGTGGGCTCAAATTTGTGAGCCCTAGATCACCAGCTCCTCCGACTGAGGCAGCCAGGCGCCCCCTCCATCACTCTCTCCAGTCTAGGCCAAGGGTCAACAAGCTTCTGCTCTTAAGGGCCAGATATTAAACATGGTCAACTCTGTGGGCAGTACCGTCTCTGTCAGGACTGCTGACTCTGAGAGCAGCCACGGGCAACCTGTAAACAGATGGGCCCAGCTGTGCTCCAGTAACATGCGTACAAAACCGGGGAGAGGCCCAGATCTGGCCCACAGGAGGCAGCTTGCCGGCTCCTTGTGTAGATCATCCATGAAACAATGACTCAAGGGCACCTGGGGGACTCAGTAGGTGAAGAGTCTGCCTTTGGCTCAGGTCTTAATCCTGGAGTCCGAGGATCGAGTCCCACGTCTGGCTCCATGCTCAGTGGGGAGTCTGCTTCTCCCTCTGACCCTCCCCACTCTCATGCTCTCTCTCTCTCTCAAATAAGTAAATAAATAAAATCTTCAAAAAGAGAAGAAAAGAAACAATGAATCAAACCCTCATTGGTGGTATTTCTTCGAAAATCAGGCCCCTATGGCTGATGGCAAGCTCTCCGTGGGAAGTCAGAGACTGAGCTTAGAGGACAGGGTACATAGGAGCACACCCTTCCACACCTGTTTGCTGGGACTGTCATCACAAAACACAGCTCGCTGGTGTATTAACAATGGACCTGTCTTTCTTGAAGTGCTGGAGGATGAAGTCCAGATCGAGGTACAGGAGACTCTGTGCCCAGCTCCTATTCTCACTTCTGATGGTTTGCTGGCAATCCCGGCGTTCCTTGGCTTCTGCAGCACAGCCGAGTCTCTGTCTTCATGTTCATGCAGTATTCTCCCTGCATTCATGGCTGTGTCCAAATTTCCCCTTTTGATAAGGACTCCAGGCATATTGGATGAGGGCCCTGCCCTAAAGACCTCATCTTAAGTAATTACATCTCCAATGACCCCATTTCCATACAAGGTCACATTCCAAGACTACCAATTTTAACTTCAACACACAAGTTTGCGGGGTGGGGGAGGAGGACACCATTCAATCCATGAGACTACCATACGGCTACAATAATTCTCAATAACCTCTAGAGTTAGAAATAGAAATAGAAATAATAGAAAAATGTAGCCAGGGAAGTGATGAGTTTTGGGTATTGGTCATTTTTGTTTTAATATAATTTTCTTAATTGTAAGTTCGCATAAGACTTATCTAGTTTAGGGATGCCTGGGGGGCTCAGTTGGTTGAGCATCTGCCTTCGGCTCAGGTCAGGATCCCAGGGTCCTGGGGTCAAGTCTGTCATCGGGCTCCTTGCTCAGTGGGGAATCTGCTTCTCCCTCTTCCTCTACCTTGCACTCCCCCTGCTTATACATGCTTTCTCTCTCTGACAAATAAATAAATAAAATCCCCCCCCCCAGAGACCTATCTAGTTTAATTTAAATATTAATATATGTATTTAACACCTGGCTGGCAAAATTTCTGCAAATCTGTTGGTTGACTATCTTAAGCCAGTACAAGTTGGCTTCGACACACCATGGGCTGTGGGGGGTGTATGCTATGAACAGGGCCTCCAGAGAAGTTATATCTCCCCCAGGCCCTAGAACAAGAAAAACCAGCCCATAGGCTGTTTGTCCCCATCCTCGAAATCCTCCCCCCAGAGGAGCCCTGTGTGACACAGTGTCAACCTCAGTCACTTCCCCAATCCCTCCTACCCTCTCCAGTTAACTCCATCCTCATTGTTGGGTCAAACCTAATTCCCCCGCTCCCCAAAGAAGGTGATGCTAAGCAGGACATATGAGACTTCACATCAGGACCCATTCTTACTCATATTCTGGTACTCAGACTCCCTCCAAGGCCAAATAACATACTTATATCTACTAGTAGCTTCTCCAACCAAGCCCAGTCCACAGGGATCTTTCCCATTGCTGAATTCTTGTAGAATCTGCTTACATGTGACATCACATTATCCTGTGGTTGGTTTCTGTATGGATCTTTTGCTTCTCTATTTAATTTATAAAACCTTTGGAAAGAGAAACTGTATTCCTTGCTGTCTCTCTCAGTCCTGGCCCAGGGCTAGATAGATAACAAGGAATTAATAAATGCTTGTCACTTACATAGAGAACAGAAAACAGTCATCAAAAAGCAATTTTGTCTTAGGCTCAGGTTGGAAAGAGCCAGGCCCTGGTTCAGAGGAAGGCAGAAATGAAACTCAAGGGTATCAATCATTTCCACTCACGAGCTTTAACAAGTTTGTAAAGGAAAGGACTGCTTAGACCAAGGGAAGGCCTCGCTGAATGTGCCTTCTTGTTGTTTCCTGACTCTTCCTCATGGGGGGATGGCCAAGGAGGAGGTATTGGCCAACAGCCCATAAAGGGTAAGAAATCTCCTGATTATTAGTTCAGCTAATCATGGGAAACTATCATACCGAGTACACTACAAATTCTCAGAGGCTTAACAAAATACTGAGTTATTTTTTCTCACATAAAGCCTAATGACAGGAAACAGAGGAATGAGAACACAGTGTGCATAGGGACAGAGGCTCTGCCATCTTCTACCTGCAGCCCCCATACCTTGGCCCTGGGAGCTGACATAAGCTGGCATCCCCAAGGAAAGAATGCACATATAGAATCACTCAGGAAAGTATGGGTCACTTCTGGAATTGGTTTCATCTGTTTTGCCCACCTTCTACTGACCAGAACTTAGTTGGTTGGTCTGATGGCCCCATCTAGATCTCGATGAGCTGGGAAAGCAGCAACTCTACTATGGAATGAGAACACAAACCGCTAGGGCTGGTGCAAATTTTTCCATAAAAATAAGCCTGGCCAGGGCCTCCTATAACCCCTAAAAAAGAGAGACCAAGATGGAGGCTTCATCAACTCTGATGGATAGAATTTGGCTTAGACATCCAAAAGGGGTGGTTAAACCCTACCAAACTTGGAAATCATCCATGGAAATTGCTCCTAGCCAGTAAAGAGTCTCATTTAGCTGAAAAGCATCATTTAATAAATAAGAATAGACTTAATATCTCAAATTCCTTTCAGCCCCAGGAGAGACGATATCCCACTTCCATGCAGCTGGAACACCCATCAGTGGCTTTGCTCAAGTGAAGTGGCAAAGGCCCTAAATTATCTCAGCATCATGTGATCTTTCACTCTTCAAACAGTTCTCAACCACACTGAGCCAGGAGCCAATTACCATCCAGTGGTCAACAACAGTTTACAGGTTATCCTTGGCCATCTCCAGTGAACACAGGAAATTCATTCTACAGACCCAGAAATACCAAAACCTATAGGTATTTTAATGGCATCTCCAAGCTTCAGCATCCCAGAAAGGGAACTTGATACCCAATTTTTATTTTCTAGACTAGGATAGTAATTTGACTCACTCTTTGCAAATAGTCTGGGAATCTACTGGAAGGAGCCATCATCTGACTTCAAAACTACCACTGAGAGTCACCAGGAATACCACACTTTCAAAATTATTTCTTCTTTATGAGCCATGAAACCAGAGTTAGAGAAACAGCTAAAATGGTGTAGATACATCAACAGAATAAGTTCCTCCAAAAGTGCCAAGCAAGAACAAAGAGCAGAACTCAGATATTTAAAATGCAAGGAGAAAGGGGTGCCTGGCTGGCTTAGTTGGTAGAGCATACAACTCTAGATCTCAAGGTTGTGAGTTCAAGCCCCATGTTGGGTGTAGAGACTACTTAAAAATAAAATCCTTTTTAAAAAAGAGAGAAAGAACAGAGATAATAAAATGCTAAAAACAGCATCCACATGTAGAAAGAAGCAGAGCTGAGTTAAGAAAACTGTGCCATGTCCCTTGGAGGGAAAAAGAAGTAAAAATAAATACCCTCACACCCCCTCAAGAAAAATGTATACTATGTTAAGAATATTGATCTTGACAAATCTTAACCCTGAGGTTTAGAAACTTGAGTATATCTGAGCTGATTTCACATTAGAAAGGGAAAAGGAAAGAAATAAAATGAGGTCCATGAGCTTTAAAGATATATTTATTTATTTGAGAGACAGAGCATGAGGGAGAGGAGTGGGGGAAGGGACAGAAGGAGAGAATCTAAACCAGACTCCCCGGTGAGCTCAAAGCCCACCTCAGTCTCACAGCCCAAGAGATCATGACCTGGGCCAAAATCACGAGTCAGACGTTTAACCAAATGAGCCACCAGGTGCCCCAAGGTCCATAAGCTTTATAGGAAAAAGATACCAATTTTAAAGCTTTTGTATTTTCCAAAAGAAGAAATAGAATGCCCACAACCGGTCAGAAGGAGACAGATTATCCAGGTTCTTGGGAAGCAGAGATGAGACATTTATTCGTTGAATAGCACACCGCAGCCTTATGGGAGACCACTAAGTAGGTGACAAATGGCCTCCCTTCTAAAATACTCTCCTTTTTTTTTTCTTCCCAGCCAAATGCCAAAAGTAAAAAATATGCCTTGGGTGTCTGAAAAAGACAATGAAATATACGGCATCCGACCACAGCTTCAGGCACGTGAAGTTCTCCAAATAAAAGCTAAGGGGGGAAAACCCAAGTCAAACATCTTAAAGTTCAGCCTATGTCTAAAAAAAAAAAGTAAGACCGAATAAAAATAAAACTCCAGACTCCACAGTGCACATCTGGGACAATTTATATTGTGAGAGCGGGTTGTAATGTAAATTGCAAATACCATTAGCTGTAGAGCCGTCCACAGACTCTGTGGTAGGATAGCTGGGTGGCCACACCCGCGGCGTTCCGCTGATGTTCCACTGATGCGAACTGTCATGGGACACTGCATCTCTGACGGGACTAACGGTGAATACTCATTTCCTCCACAGAAGAGAGAAGTTTAAAAAGAGGTTTCTGCTCTTTGCCTTATGACAAAATAGTTTCTATATTCACAGAAGGGAACGAAGTAGGCCCTGTGATCTTTACACTGGGTGGCCTCCCACAACCCTATGCCTTCTGATATTGACGACCTTGTGTAGATTCCTTCCACATTGGCTCTGGGCCTAGCCACGTGACTTGCCTTGACCAGTGAAAATTGGCAAGGATGACACAAGCAAAGTCTTATCCTTTTGGAAGGGATGCTTGTTCTTGAAGGCCTGGGCCATCATATGCGGAAGTCCATCCATCCCACTGGGGAGCTCAGCGGGAGAGATCAATGCCTTACAGCTCATCCATCCCATCCCAGCAGAGGCACCAGGCATGTGAATGAAAAAGCCATCTCGGATAATCCAGACCAAGCAGATGAACTATGGAATAGAGTAACTGCCCAGATGAGCTCAGCCCAGATCACAAAATTATGAGAAATCTTAATTTGTTTTAAGCTACTGTGTTCGGCATAGTATGTAATGCAGCAATTGCTAAGTAGAACAGCTTCATAGGAGAGAAGATGTAGTCAAATGTTCATGACCTTGAGGATCAGGTAGACTCAGATCAAGTCTTATAACCACCATCTACTAGGTGTGTGATTTGGGGTGATGTCTTTTAACCTCTCTTCATTTTTTTGGGTCCCTGTTGGTCACTCCTCCAGCCAAGCACCCACGCTTTTCCCTGCTATGGAAGCCAATTCTACCATAGCTCCATAGGTGGGCCAAGTGACTCGGAAAAGCCAGTGAGTGTACTCTATCATCTGAGTACAATAAAGTTGGTCAGGGCTAAGTTTGTGACCTAACCCGGTCCAGTCAGAATGAATCTCAGAACTTCAGCTGACAACATGAATAATCTTTCTTGTCCTAGAAGCTAGCCTGAGAATGAAATCAACACACACAGTAGGAAATATCCAACAAAAGGAAATCACAGAGAAAAGGAACTTGAACTTGATCAAAATGCTCCTGAAGCTAGGATCTACCTTGAACGTTTTAAGTAACATGAGCCAATAAATTGCCTTTACTGTTTAAATTAGTTCAGGCTAGGATTTGTTACGTGCAACCAAAGTATCTTAGCTGAAATAGTGAATACCTAGTTTTTTTCCTGCCTTGTACCCCTTTCTCCTGGAAATACTATTCCCTTTCTTTGGGGAAACTGTTCCTTCCCCACCCCCCCAAAAAAACATAGTTCTAAAGGAGGCTGCCATTGCTTCCAAGCCATAAGGGAAGAGTAAGGCGCAACCAGACCAATCAGAGTCTTTTCCTAATTTTAGGGATTGAAGAAGAGAGATGGCCCCCCTCTGGTAGTGAGGCTGAGCTGCCAGGAGCCACCCACAGCCCTCCTTCCAGCTTTGTGATGAAAGCCTTATGAGAAGACAAAACCCTACTAAGACACTAGAAAGGGTCCAGGAACATCCCAGACCTTGACTCCACATGATCCTGAGGACATCTGCCACAAAACCTTCAACAAACTGACTCTGCGAACCCGTGAATCCCCCTACCCCTCAGCCCTGCATCTTGGGATGAGGTGTGTTGCTTTCACTTTGACCAGGGCTCCTGGCTCTGCCTTTTCAAGCTGAAACAATCACTGAGAGCCTCTCAGAGACAAGTCACAAAACTCTCTAGGCCTCTGTGTGCTAAAATAAAGGGCTGTCCTGTGTGCCCAAAGCCCTCTCCATCTGCTATAGGCCTCTGGGGCCTCCAGTACAGATGAAAATAGTACCCACTTGGCCTAAGTTTCACATAACTTTCGCCTTCTCATTACCATATCCCATTTCTATCGCACATAAATATTGATTCATAAAGTTAACGAGGGCCATTCAGTGTGCACAGAACAATATCCACAGCGTCTACTCACCAGGTGCCTGCTTGGTGCCAGGTTAGGCATTTCATTGTTTCCAGTCCTAATTAGCCAAACATAGTAGGCTTCTGCAGAGGGCGACTGTAAAGGAAGGCACATTTACAGTCACCCCCTCATCTCAGGACTCCAGGATCCTGTTTGTGCTTTCCTCTTCCCAAATATTTCTGAGAATCCTGTTGTGAGTCCTAAGGCAATTACTCTAAGAATTTCCCTCTAGTTCCACCAGTAAATGGTTCTCAACCCTCCCACTTCCTGCGTCTTTCTATGAGTCCTCAAAAGGGGACGGGGCCCCAGCTGGAAACTACGCCCCAGTGCCCATCAACAAGGGAATGGATGGAAAGGCTGTGGTATATTTACTCAGTGGAACACTAAGCCACAACAAGAGGGAACGAATCCACATTCTACCCCCTATCCCTATGAATTGCATGGACATAAAGTTGTACAAAAGAAGAAAGACAGAAAAGAAAATGCAAGAATGGTTCCACTTATATAAAATCAGTATGATCCAGCAATCCCACTTCTGAGTACGTATGCAAAGGAAATGGAACCACTGTCTTGAAGAGATATCTACATGCCCATGTCCCTTGTAGCCTTATTCACGAGAGTCGAGACATGGGAACAAACTGACTATCTATTGACAGATGCATGGATAAAGAAAATGTGGAATACACAGACCATGGAATAGTATTCAACCATTAAAAAGAAGGAAAATCTGCCATCTGCAACAACACTGAGGAACCTTCAAGTCATGACGATAAGTGAGATTAAGTCAGAAAGAGGAAGACGAATACCGCATCCTCTCGCTTGTATGTGGAATCTAAAAAAGCCAAACTCAAAGAAACAGAGTAGAATGGTGGTTGCCAGGGGCAGGAGGGTGAGGGAAATGAGTGGGTATTGGTCAAAAGATACAATCTTCCAGTTATGAGAGGAGTAAGTTCTGGGGATCCGATGTCCGGCATTGTGACTACGGTCAACGAATCTGTATTACATACTTGAGTCTTTCATGAGTGTAGATATCAAATGTTCTCACCCTAACAACAACAAAATGGTGCTTATATGGGGCGAAGGGTTTATTAACTAATTTTACTGTGATAATCATTTCACAAATGTACGTGTTTCCAATCATCACTTTCTACACCTTAAATACAAACAATGGTATATGCAATTGTATCTCAATAAAGCTGGAGAGGGAAAAGGGCCCCTTAAAGGAAAGAATCATTCGGGGAGCCCAGGTGACTGACTGGTTGAGTGGCCAACTCTTGAACTCAGCTCAGGTCGTCAGTTCAAGCCCAAGTGTTGGGCTCCATGCTGGACATGGTGTCTACTTAAAAAAAAAAGTGAGGAATCATTCAAAATGATACACACATTAACATTTTACACTAAAATTGAAAAACGTACCTCCACCTACCAATAATTTGTTGTGAGACTTGGGCCTTATTTTATTTTTTTAAATGGGGATCTACTCTTTGATGTTCTAAGAAATGCATTTTCTTTGATTTCCAATTTGGGCTTCCTAAAAGGCAAACAAAAGTCTAAAGATACTTGCAAAGCAATTTTTGTGTGTAGTATCCCTTGAGATTTTTATTCTTTCTCGCCATCTTTTTTGTTTGCCCCATCTACACATACTTTGACAGCAGGTTGTTTTTTGGTTGTTTTTTTTTACCAACTCTCTGTATCTCGTCTTTACCAAAACATGCAGCTGAAACTTCATAAGAGACACCTTTTTCTTCTCTCACACACAGTTCCTCAGTTTGTAAAATTTTTAACTCCATAAAGCAATTTAGAATCATGGGGAAAACAAAAGATTGCAATCAGGCAAAATGAAGCAAAGGCGTTAGAAGTCGGGATGGCAGCGTGCCTGCGGAGGGATGGTGGCTGGAAGAGGCAAAAAGAAGCACTTCTGGGTGCCAGTTACATTTCTCTTCTTGATCCCGGTCGTGGGGTGGGATCAGTTTAGCAATGTTCCTTGACCTTGACACCTGGCTTGCACTTGTCCTGTTCCTTTCATGTACTGCAATACAGAAGTGATCCAAGGACATGAAGGGGACATGCTGCTCTGGTTTCTGGACTGGAGGGCTCACCTGCCAGCATTATGAGTTCCTCCCATTATCTCAGAACTCTAGAGAGGGGGCCTGCACTGCATTTGGGCATCCGATCTATCCCCAGTCACAGAGGTGCTGGCCTCTGTGCCCTCTGCTGCTCCCTGACGGCCTCATGCTCCCTGTCTGCCAATCTCCAGGACCCACCTCTCTCTCCATCAGCAGGGAGAAGGCCTCTCCTCCTTGCATATCCATCACCACAGGGGCAGGGGGCCTCTCGTGCTGCTGCAGCTTAAATTTTACCACCCAATTCTCTGAGAAAGCTTTCCCCCAGGAGAGTTTATTATGTTTCCAGTAATAAAGAGTTCTATTTTTACCACTCCTGCACTGAATGCACTGGCACTGTGGCCAAGAGTTCATTCAATTAGAACCATATGGTACAATGGTAAAAAGCATGGCTATACATCACCTGGCACTTGGTCCCAGCATCGCCACTTACCGGCTGGGTAGCCTCAGCCAAGTTGCTTAAGTTCTCTGGGCCTCGGGTTTCAAAATTCAAACGTGGCCTCTTCTATACAAATTAGGAAGATGAAAGGAGTCTGTACGTGTTCGTGGCTTAGAATAGAATTTGGCATATAGTTCAATGATTCTATCCAACCCCAGCAGTAGTAACCCCTACCTGCAACCTGACATTTACTGCCTGTCTTACCCTGCAGTCCCTCTGCTGTGTCTGTTTCTTTCTGAACCCTGGTTGTGGGTGGAGTTCATGTCCTTTCCTAAGAAACTCCTAGGGCCTGTGCAAATCAGAGGATGGGGCCAAAGCACATCGTCAGTGTCCCCTAACATTCCATAACTGTTAGAGAAGGTTTATCTGCATAAAGATCACAAATGCCCTTTGGGAGCAGGCCACCTAACTCAAAGGCTGGCATTGCATAGTCTTAGGTCCAAGCCGGCAAGGAGGCCATCAAACTCGCAGTAACCCTATGGAATACGGATGATGAATCTCATCATGCATATGTACAAGCTGGAGCTCAGAGGGGCTGGTCCAAGCCCATGTGACAGGTGGATAGCCGAGCTGCACCCGAGCCAACTGTTTCTAACTCTAAAACCCAGGTGCTTCCCATGGGACGATGCTGTCATCGCAGGTGCAAGGCTCTGTGGATGGCAAGGAAAGAGGAAGCATTATTTGACTCACGTGAATTACAGTCTAGTGGGGAGGTGGGGCATGGAAGCACACTAGAAAGTGAAAGTCAGCACAGGCCACAGCCTATTAGACCTGAACACGCAGGGACCTGCAGAAGAGCTATCTTCAGCCAGCCATTGCAGGTTGGATACTAAGTGTCCAGAGAACCATTCTTAGTCAAACAGAAAAAAAATAATAATAATAGAAAACAGCAGGCAGTGGATCCAAAGGGTCATAAGAGATCTGAGAGGATGGACAAACCAAGAATCAGAAGTGAGGTAAAGGTGAACACACATTTGGGGCACCTGGGTGGCTCAGTCAGTTAAGCATCTGCCTTCGGCCCAGGGCATGATCCTGGAGTCCTGGGATCAAGCCCCCAGGTGGGAATCCCTGCTTAGCAGGGAGCCTGCTTCACCCTCTCCCTCTGCCGCTCTCTCAAATAAATAAATAAAATCTTTGGGGGGAAAAAAAAAAGATGAAAGCAAATTGACTGTATGTCGGACACTGAGCAAAGCACTTCTTTTACTTAATCCCTGTATGGGGGGGGGTGGTCCTACAACCACCCAAGTTTCAATCATTCACAAGAAGGACTCCTAGAACTCCGGTAAGCTGCTTTGCTCACGGTTACAATTGCAGGAAAAGGATACAGATTAAAATCAGCAAAGACAGAGGCATGCAGAGCAGAGTCCAGGAAAGACCAGGTGTGAGTCTCCAGTGCTCCCTTCCACTGAGGTTGTACGAACAATGCTTCCTTATCCCAGCAACAATGTATGACAACAGGTACAGCGTATTCTCAACCAAGGAAGTCGCTGGAGCCTTGGTGTCCAGGGTTTTTATTGCTGGTCCGTCACATTGGCCTGGCGGGCCTGGATGGCTGACCTCAGTTCCTCAGTCTCAACCCCTCCAGAACTCAGGCAGATATGGTGTGACCCAGGGCCTCCATCACAAATCCATTGGTTAGCATAAACTCTATGGCATGGCCTAAGGCCCCAAATAAAGAGACACTCTTAGCAGACAGGATATTCCAAAGGCTTAAAAGCCCTTCATGGGTGGGGTTTGGCAGTGACTCAATCCTACAGAGCCCGTGTCATTTCATCTGCACCAGCAATCCTCTACAGATGGTCTCCAACTCACTCCGGGTCAATGGATGGTTTGTTTTTTTTTTAACTTTATGATGATGTAAAAGCAATAGACATCCAACAGAAACTGTGTTTCACATTGTGAATTTTGATCTCTTTCCAGGCCAACCATACACAATGCGGTGATCTCTCGTGATGTGGGGCGGCAAGCCACAGCGCCCAGTCACCCTGTAATCACGAGGGGGAACAATGGACACACTGACAAGCACTCTGCCCCCATACAACCATTCTGTTTTTCACTTTCGGTACAGGGTTCAATCAGTTACAGGAAGTATCCAACACTATATTATAAAACAGGCTTGGCGTTAGATGATCTTGCCCAACTGTAGACTGATGGACGTGTTCTGCGCACATTTAAGGTAAGCTCTGCGGAGCTATGATCTTCCGTAAGTTAGGTGTATAGAATGTGATTTCAGTGTACAAAATTTCCAGCTAAGATGGATTTATCAGGACATAACCCCCTTGTAAGTCAAGGAAGACATGTATATCGGTACTATTATCCCCATGTGACAGTTGAGAAAACTTGAGTCTTTTGACAGTTGCGCCAAATCACAAGGTGACGTTCTAGCAAATGGAGGAGTCAGGATTCCACTCCTAGTCCATCTGGTTTCAGAGCCAAAGGGATGCACTTTCTTCTGCTGCTGCCATATTCACGTGCTGTTGGTCTCAAGAAAGACTAAATGAAGCCTGTGGATAAGCCTATGTTCTCCCTTCCAGTGAAAATAGAACTTAAAGCCTTATTGAGCTACATCAGCCTGCACTGTTTGCATGATGCAAACTTTCAACTTAGCACTCACCGTGTCTTACCTCTGTCCCACTAGGCTCCAGAGGCTCCAGAGGAAGGCAGTGGAATGAATCCCTCACGCCAGCATCCCCTATACCAGGAGCAAGAAGAATGAACACAACAGTTACTTTCTAGATAAATTGAATATCCTGCTGGGGGTCAGTCTAATAAACTAACTTCACAGGTGAAAAACAGTATTTAAGTCATATTATTGACAATTAAAATTTTTAAAAAGAGCAAAATAAAAGCCAAATGTCATTTATGCTCAAAGAAAACGTGCTTGACTTTGGAACACTAAGGAAAAAAAAGAACCCAGCCAGGTAATTCTCAAACAGTGAAAAACAATGAAACTTTTACAGATGTAAAGCCTATATCAAACAGTGTAATCCATTGATGAGGGACCAGCAAGGATGACAGAGCTGGTTCAGAGGAGAATTTAAGGAACAGAGGTTTATATGGTAAACCAAGAAAGATATGCCAAAATAAGTTTTCTGAGTGAGACACCAAATGGGTTAATGACATAAAGAACAATAAATCTTTAAGCATCGGCGGGGGGAGTTGGGGTGGGGGGTGTCTTCTCCACCAGTCAGGAAACTATTTTGGCTCTCCTGACCTAATGTTTCTAAGTTAACACGGAACTTCACCAAGTCTGAGCTCTAATCAAGAGTAAACAGTAATTAAAGCAAAAGTACATTCTCAAGTGAATTAAATAATCCTGGGATGGGCTTGTTGGACAATGTCCCAGAATAACACCAAAAGTTTCAGATCATTTTTCTTAATAGTAGATATTATTTTTTTAAATGTAAAGATAGCTTAGAGTCTTATATTAACACATATCATGATTAGACTGTGATCTTCAGATTCTCTATCGTAGGCCTAAAGCAATTTGGGAGGGAAAAAAAAACAACCTATTCTGTCATTTCCTAAGCTTAACCTGATAAACTTTTACATCAGAAACAGAACTTCTCACACTGTACTCCATGTATAAAGTTAAAACCTAATACATTAAAAGGCTATTTCCAAAGCAAATACAGACATCCACTGCCAGGGAAAAATAGGGATTATCAAAAGAATATCGGCTAAAGCTCCCTCGAAAATAGAGCCCTCCAAAAATACTAATCCTCTAGTATTACAGTTAACTATTTGTTTAAACACACTAAATCCACCAAAGATACTGTTTTGATTGTCACTTATCCTTATGAATAAACGGTAATGGACTTGAATTTCCACAACATTTTTTAGACTCTTTAATTTAGAGTCCAATAACTGGCATTTTTTGCAAATCCAGCAAAGCCTGTTCTGAAGTTTGTTTTTCACTATGCATGAAAAAATAGTTTGATAAGAAGCTCAGTAGTGGCAATCAAGTTTAGAGAGAGGGCTTAAGGAAGAATATTTAAACTACTTATTAACTTTTAAAATACTGTGAACCCTTTAGAAGTATCTATTTACATAAAATCAATGTAGTAATTAGAGATTATTCTTATCTTTTTGTTAAGATAAGTTCCCAAGAAACTCTATTCATCACAGTGCTAGTCCCTCATCTAGCTTCATCTGGAACACCTGGAAAATGCTTTAAAAATAGAAACACATAAACCTCAACCCATCTTTGAGGTTCCAATGCAGCAGATAGAGTCCAGAAATTCACATGAGAAAAATCCACCAATTATTCTGATGACACCCAAGTATGGGGACCACTAACCAGAAAGGACACTTTCCTCTGGTGGCCTATTGGCATACAAAAGCATTCTTAGATGGCTCTTGTAAACTAAAAATAACTTAGAAAACATGTAGCCTGGTATGTTTCTAGAAATACTCTATATTTTATAATTCTGACTTTTAGGTGAAGTAGTCTGGACTTAAGCCCCAGATAATTCTAGTTAATCAGCTTTTATTCTGTATTTTAATCTTGCATTTCACAGCAGGAACTCAGGGTCAGTCAATCCTCTCAAGTTCTAGACACCAAAGCCTAACCTAAGGGTTGACAAACAATGGCCAAGTCATCCCTCCACCTGCTTTTGTAAAGAAAGTTTTACTGGAACTTGGGCTCATTTGCTTACATATTGTCTATGGATGCTCTCACACCAGGAGTGCAGAGTTGAGTAGCTGGAGCAAAGATCTTGTGGCCCACAGAACCCAAAATATTTACCACTGACCCTTTACAGAAAAAGCTTGCTGATTCCTAGCTCAAGCCTTCACTAAAATTGGCAAATATATTCTTTTTCTTCACAATATAAAATAAAGAACTTGAGTCCAGAATAAAACTCTTACAACTCAATAATAAGGAGAAAGCCAGTTTTTTAATGGATAAAAGATCTGAACCTACACTTCATCAAAGATGTATGAATGGCAAACAGAGAACATGATAAGATGTTCAACATCATGAGTCCTTAGGAAAATACAAACTGAAACTACAGTGAGATACCACTGCACACTTACTAAAATGGCTGAGGGGCACCTGGGTGGCTCAGTCAGTTGGGTGTCCAACTCTTGATTTCAGCTCAGGTCATGATCTCGGGCTCGTGGGATCGAGTCCCACATCAGGCTCTGCACTCAGTAGGGAAGTCAGATCAAGATTCTCTCTCTCCCTCTGCCCCTCCCCATCATGCTCTCTCTCTCCCTCTCAAATAAATGAATAAATTTTTAAAATAAAATAAAATGGCTGAAAGTAAAAAGATGTGATCCTACCAAGTTTGGGGAAGAATTTCAGAGCACCTAGAACTCCCTCATGTGGATAGTGGTAATCTAAAATGGCACAACCACTTTATAGAAACAACTGGACCATTTTTTAAAGTGAAATAAATGCCTACCATATGATCCAGATATTCTTCCCTGAGTTATTTACCCATAAGAAATAAAAGCATATGTCCATTTGAAGATTTGTACACAAATGTAATAGCAGCTTTATTTTTAGTAGCCAAAATCTGAGAACAATCCAGATGTTCATGAACAGATGAATGGATAAACAGTGATAGAGTCAAACCACAGACTATTACTCATCAATAGACATGAATGGACTATTTATTTCTCTTTTGTTTTTTATTCATATTCTAGTCAGTTAACACATAGTGTAATATTGGTTGAATGAACCACTGCTATGTGCAACCACCTAGATAAATCTCAAAATGATCATGCTAAGTGAAAGAAGCCACACAAAAAAATACATCCTGAGAAGCCAAAATATTGAGACAAAAATCAGATCAGTGACATCCAGAGCTGGAACTGGGGTGAAGAAAGGATTGATGTGAAGAGTCAAGAGAACACTTTCTGGAGTGGCAGAAAGGTTCTGTCTGCTTATGGTGATAGTTACACACTGTATACATTTCTCAAAACTTAGCCAATATATTCTTTTAAAAAGCGGAGGTTTTTTCTGTATGCAAATTATACCACAATAAATGTGACTTATAAAAGGACACAGGAGCCAGTTGGAAGGGACTCCCACCAACCAAATATGGGACAATTTGAACATCAAAATAAATCATGGTAGTAACAGATAGTAACCCATTAAAGAAAAAGCAAATCTGAATCCTTACTGTGATAAGTAAATAAACAAATAAAGAATTAGGGGCCGAGGGGAAAGAGCGTGTTTACAAGAGTAAGCCAGTTAATAAAAATAAGTACTTTATTATGACTACGGTCATCATTGACACTCAAGAGTCAGCCGTGAGCACTAAAACTAATGAATGATAGTTTGTAAAAACTGAATACTTGCACAGTCTCAAGTTATCTTCCTGAAAGATTTTTATCAATTATAAAGGGGGAAATAATGTCTTTATAGCAGAGAAGCCTGGTGGAAAACTCCCTCGACCAAGTGAGTAAATACATCACCTATAACGAGACAAGCTGGCATCATACGCTTAAGCGTGAGCCACAAAGGACACAACATCACTTCTGGTCTCGTCCTACCAAGTATTCAAAACCTGAATCAAAGCTTGAGGAAGCATCAGACAAACCATAATTAGAGAACATTTTACAGAATAACTGCCCTGTCCTATTCCAAAATGTCAGTCGTCAAAGACTTTTTTTTTTTTTTTTAAACAAAAAACTAGTCTGGATTAAAGGATATAAGGAAACATGAGAATTTAATGCCGTGAGTGATTCTGGATTACATCTTGGACAAGAAAAGACATTATCTGCAAATTTTGGCTAACTACCTGGAGGATGACAAGGTAGTATTGTATTCATGTTAATTTGCTGGTTTTGATGGCTGGCTGCAGATGTGCTAGAAGCTGACCTTATTTCTTTAGGAAATATGCTCTGAAGTATTTAGAGGGAAAGGGGCAAAATACTTGCAACTTAATCTCAGAAAAAAATATAGGTAGGTACAGTAGCATTCTGGGGTTTAATAACCAGCTCTCCAAAACTACGTGCACATATATGCACACATATAAGGTTACTGGTATAAATTGACTGATCTAAAGAATGCATAGTACACAGTTTGAAAAAAATTAAATATGCAGAGTGCTTTATTGTAAATGTTATATAACTGATTCTTACAGAATGCTTTTGCTGATTTTTGACAAGATCTTTACACCTATACCCCCCCCCCCCCGAGGTTGCTGTTCCAGGTCAGCACTGGCAGACACCGCACACTTTAATCTGCATTATTAGCACACTCTCATCACTTTCTCTTTTTTGTTGTTGTTGTTAAAGATTTTATTTATTTATTTGACAGAGATAACAAGTAGGCAGAGAGACAGGCAGAGAGAGAGGGGGAAGCAGGCTCCCCGCCGAGCAGAGAGCCCAATGCCAGGCTCGATCCCAGGACCCCGGGATCATGACCTGAGCTGAAGGCAGAGGTTTTAACCCACTGAGCCATCTAGGTGCCCCTATCATCACTTTCTTAACTCTAGATAAAGAAGGACAATTAAAAAAAAAAAAATTCAAGCCCTGATTTGTCTCCATGACAGGTCACTGAATGCGGAGTTGCAAAGACTCGCATGGGAGTGCTCAATGATGTAGCATTTCTGCCATCGATCACATGAAAGAAAATCACCTGCAGAGCATAAATTAGAGTAAAGTAATTAAGAAGAGGTGAGTTTTGAGTACTGGTTTCTTCTGTATTTGAGTTTGGAATGGGGAGGAAGCATGGGTCACTGTGGCTTCTGCCTCTTTACTCCTCACACAGAATCATAAGCTAAAATAATTTTCATGTTAAATGATGGCCAGGTTAAACAACTAGCTTGTGAGTTTCCAGAAATTGTAGCCATAGGCTCTCCTAAGCCAAAACAAACTGGCCCCATTACACAACGGAGAGAGAGAGAATGATAAACCAAATGTGATGACATTTTAATACTCAGGAAATCTGAGTAAAGGGTGTGTAGGAGTTCTCTCTATTCCTGTAACTTTTCTGTCCATCTGAAATCATTTCAAGATCTAAAAGTTTAGATTAAAGGAAGGAGCAAGATGGCGGAGAAGTAAAAGACCTAAATATCGTCGGGTCCCAGGAGTTCAGCAAGAAAGTTATCAAACTGTTCTGAACACATACAAACACAACAGGAGATCGAAGAGAAGAAGAGCAACAATTCTAGGAACATGAAAGTGACCACTTTTCGGAAGGTAGGACAAGCAGAGAAGTGAATCCAAGGCAATATACAGGAAGATAGATGGCGATGGGAGGGGCCAGCTCCCAGCAAGGCGTGGAGCAGCGAAGCACAAAATGGAAACTTTTAGAGTCTGCTCTACTGAGAGACGTCGCTCCACAGGCTAAGTGGGGGTGGAGCCCTCACAGGGACAGTGTGGTCTCAGGACCCGCAGGGTCACAGAAAGATGGGGAGTGCCTGAGTGCGGCAGAGCCCCCAGGTATCAGGAGCAGGGAATCCGGGTGCAGAGACGGAGCTGAGGAGTGGCTCTCAGCTCTGGGTTACCTTAAACCATGACCCGAGGCACAGTCGGGCCACTGCTCTTCCAGCAGGGACCCCACAAGCAGCAGATCCAGGAGACTCACCATCCTCCGGGAGGAGCGCATGGCAGGAATCTGCTGGGTTTGGAGACTCCAAACAGCACCAAGCGCCAGAGACAGAAATGCCCGGTCACAGGCCAGGTGAGTTCGGAGCACGGCAGGAGACCAGGGATATGGGAGGGATCAAGGGCTTTTCTCGGAAGGCGCACTGAGGAGTGAGGCCCTAAGCTCTTGGCTCCTCTGGCTGGAGACTGGGCGGCTGCCATTTTCATTCCCATCCTCCGGAACTCTACGGAAAGTGTTCAGGGAACAAAAGCTCCCGAAAGCGAACCCCAGCAGATTGCTTAGCTGGTTCCCTGGCAAGGGCGGTGCAATTCCGCCTCCGGCAAAGACATTTGAGAATCACAGCAATAGGCCCCTCCCCCAGAAGACATGTAAGAACATCCAGCCAAGACCAAGTTCACTGATCAATGAGAACTGCAAAACTTCACAACAATGGGAATACAGCACATTAAATTCGTGGCTCTTTTCCCATGATTCTTTAGTCTTTCAAAGTTAAATTTTTTTAATTTTATTTTTTTTCTTATTCCATTTTTTAAATTTTTTCCTCTTTCCTATTTTAACCTTTTTAAAACCATTTTATCTTATTAATACTTTTTTAAAAATCTTTTTTAATTTTCATTGTTATAGTCATAATCTATCCCTTCATTGTATTTAACCGTATATTTTGTACACATATAAGTTTTTCTTTCTTTAAAATTCTGGAACACAGTTTCTTCTAATAGATCAAAAAAACCCATAAATCTAGTACATGGCTTTATTCCAGTCTCCAGCCTGATCACATTCTTTCCTCTTTTTTTTTCTCTTTTTCAACCAATTTCTTATCTTATCATTTCCTTTTTTAGAATATTTTTTAATTTTCATTTTTACAGTCATGTTCCATCCCTTCATTGTGTTTACCCTTATTTTTGTATATATGTAAGTTTTTCTTTCTTCAAAATTTTGGGAGGCAGTCTCTTCTAACAGAGCAAAATGCAGACCAAATCAAGTGTGTGGCTCTGTTCTATTCACCAGTCTAAAATATATATATATTTCTATATGTATATATATATATATATTTTTTTTTTTTCCCTCCTTTCTTCTCCCCCCGGTTTCAGGTCTATTCCAATTTCATTAGTGTATATTTTTCTCAGGTCATTGCTACCCTTTTAGTATTTTATTCTCTCATTCTCTCATTCATCTATTCTTACCTGGATAAAATGACAAGGCAGAAAAAGTCACCTCAAAAAAAAGAACAAGAGGCAGTACCAACAGCTTAGGGACCTAATCAATACAGACATCAGTAATATATCAGATCTAGAGTTCAGAATGACAATTATCAAGGTGCTAGCTGGGCTTGAAAAAAGCGTAGGAGATACTAGAGAATCCCTGGAGAAATAAAAGAAATAAAATCTGACCAAGTTGAAATAAAAAAGCTATTAATGAGGTACAATAAAAAATGGAAGCTCTTACTACTAGGATAAATGAGGCAGAAGAGAGAACTAGTGATATAGAAGACCAAATGAGGGACAATAAAGAAGCTGAACAAAAGAGACACAAACAACTATTGGACCACAAGCGGAGAATTCGAGAGATAAGTGATACCATAAGATGAAACAATATTAGAATAATTGGGATTCCAGAAGAAGAAAGAGAAAGGGGGGCAGAAGGCATATTGGAGTGAATTATAGCAGAGAATTTCCTTAAGTTGGTGAAGGGACAAGCATCAAAGTTCAGGAGGCACAGAGAACCCCCCTCAAAATCAGTAAAAATAGGTCCACACCCTGCCATCTAATAGTAAAACTTACAAGTCTCAGTGGCAAAGAGAAAATCCTGGAAACATTCTGAAAAATTCTCACCAAAATACTAGCCAACAGGATCCAACAATACATTAAAAGGATTATTCACCATGACCAAGTGGGATTTATTCCTGGACTGCAAGGTTGGTTCAACATCTGCAAATCAATTGGTGTGATACAACACATTAATAAAAGAAGGAACAAGAACCGTATGATACTCTCAATAGATGCTGAAAAAGCATTGACAAAGTACAGCATCCCTTCCTGATCAAAACTCTTTACAGTGTAGGGATAAAAGGTACATACCTCAATATCATCAAAGCCATCTAAGAAAAACCTACAGCAAATATCATTCTTAGTGGGGAAAAAGTGAGAGCTTTTCCCCTAAGGTCAGGAACACGGCAGGGCTGTGCACTCTTACCACTGCTATTCAACATAGTACTAGAAGTCCTAGCCTCGGCAATCAGACAACAAAATGAAATAAAAGGCATCCGAATGGGCAAAGAAGTCAAACTCTCACTCTTTGCAGGTGATATGATACTTTATGTGGAAAACCCAAAAGACTCCACTCCAAAACTGCTAGAACTCATACAGGAATTCAGTAAAGTGTCAGGGGAAAACGTGCATTCGGGGAAAGGGGAGCACTGATATGGTAGGGTCTGTCCCCAAGTTCTTTAGCTTCATTTACAGTCCATTATTCCACAGCGAGGTCAATGACAACCTATCTTCAAGTCAGCCCACGACACAAGTGAAGTGTGATACCACAGGTATATGTGAAGGACCATGGAAGCACAGTGGAGATTGCTGACCTTTTCTCCCCTGTGCTACCACATAGCCTTTAGCTCCTCATTCCTGCCTTTTATCTATGAAAGAACCACAGTGATCAGGGAGCATGCATGGGCCATGACAGTGAACACGCAGCGAGCCGATGTCATCACTATGGAAGTTGCCCCACCAAAACTCACTCCTCCCTCCCCAGCTGGAATTTAGCCATGCCTTGATACAAAGCAGCTGTGGCATGGTGTAACAAGGCACGGAGCAGTTTGGGACAGGAAGTGAAAGATACCACATCCTCTCGAAACTGCAAGGAAAATCTATCAGGCCTATTATCATGGCTTCACAGTTAAGAAGTGGCAGTTGGGCTCTCCTATTACGACGGACTTTGGAGGAGGCATTGGTTACTGTGGCGTCTGACTCTTGACTTGAATCTGGAGACGAATGTCATTGGCCATCCCAGTGCTTGACAGGAAAACTTCGAAGACCATCCCTCAGAATGTCCCTAGAGGATGGTCATCGGAAACACAGACTAAAGGCCTGCTGGGCCATTGTGGGCCATGGGCACCCATAAAGATGAAGCTTCCAAGATTCTCTCAGAGCACTGATGTAGAATCAGAGAATTCTAGAGCTTCCCAGAAGTAGACTTAGAGCTTGTTCCACCCAATGCAACAGTCTGGTTGGAGACGAGAGACGCACCCTGGCCAGAGATCCCCTACAGCGTAAGGCTATACATGAAAAGCATCTGATGCATGCCAGGGAGAGTGAGTGCAGGGAGGGCGCAGGGAAGGCGTCATTATGGAAATCTTCAGGACTCCCTGCTCTACCCAAAGAGAGGCGGCTGAGGAACCCTACTTTCAAAACCTTAATTTTCAGAACAAGTTCTATACCTGATGAAACAGGAATTACCAGGCAACAAAGATCAAAGCGGGACCGGGCTCAAGGTCTTAGGGCCAGGGAAGGAGAGGAACAGGTGGCAAGTGAGGGGGGAAAATTTAATAACATGAGATTTCGTTGGTTCAACAAAGAAAGTCCTAATCTTCCAGCTGAATCTCTACACATATGGGTTTATAATCAGAGGCCCCAAAACAGTAATCAATCTTCAGCCTCCACCAACGCAAATTAGGTACATGGGAGGAAGGAAATAGGAAAGAAGTGTTTGCCTTTGTTTTTGGTCTTTGTGGCTTTTTTTTTTTTTTTTTTTTTTTTTTTTTTTTTTTTTTTTTTTTTTTTTTTTTTTTTTTTTTGTCTTCTGGTCTACCTAACTCTGTTTGTGTATTTAGCCCACTGCCCAGGGCCTGAGGTCCCATTGGCACCGTCTTTCTCCTCTAGATTCTCCCACTACAATCTTCTCCATTTTGCACCCAGAGCTCCGGACGTGGGGTTCAGTAGGTGGATGGCAACCAACACTGCTCACATTAGATCAGACATAAGAACTAGAGCCTGTTTGGCAAGCCCTCAAGCTTGGCTCTCTCAAAGGTTCTGGAAAGGGAGATAAAACGTGCCTTTCGCAGAGAAATATTTGCGACTTTGTATCAAATTCACATTACCGACAGCTCTGTGGAGCGACTGGACACAAAACAGAATCCCCAGTCCTGCTCTCTGCCAAGACCCACCTCCCACTGCAAGGAAATGTGCAGCCTTGGCCTTCAGTGGTCTCCAGAGAAGGAGAGAGTTGTCACGAGGTCCGGAGGTGGGGGCCTATTACCCAATCACAGCGGTCTCACAGGTGACTGGTGACAAAGGCCCGAGGATGTGGCTTCTACACTGGCTCATACTCCGTTATTCAGCCAGTCCAAGCCATTGGGAGCCCTCTACTTCTTAGTCTGCACTGACTTCTAAACACAACGTCCTCACTGCTAGAGTTTCATGAACATACTTCCCTCGAAGCACCCGAAGGTCCTGCAAGCACATGGTCCAAGAGTAAACCCCTACCAACATCAAGCTTTCAGGAAGCTCTAAGGTTAGTAATGGGTCATTGAGAGACCAATATCAATTACAGCGCCAGGCTCCCTGAGACCTTGTGACAGCCCGCTCAAGGGCAAGGCTGAGGTCAGCCCCCCGGGCAGCTCTTACTGGCATGTCACATTGCCCACAAGTCATCTCCCCCCTCTTCTCTGTCTGCTGCCGGATCAGATTCAGGTAATCACTTTCCCTCACCGTCTCTGGGCTCCTGAAGTCACCAGGATTAGACTGATCCCCGTCCCTTTGCTCAGATGAAGTCGTGTCACCTTGTAAGACTGCAGACTTGGGTTCTTGTTTTGCCAGAGTTCATTTTCCAGGAAGAGCTGGCTTTTGCCCAGGGAGGACCTCAGAATTACAGTGGGGTTGGTACATTTTGTTTTGGAAGGCCCAGGAAAGGGAACGTCAGAAAAAGGAGTGAGGCAGAGAGATGACAGGATAACAGGGAAATAAGATAATAGGGGGAAAAAAGATCAAAGCAGCATTAGCCTGAGAAAATGGCACAACTGAGGACAGACCGTTTACCTCTTACGATTTTTGCTAGAGTCAAACTCTAAAAACTGAATAGCCTCCCAGCAGCTGCTAAATGTCTCTTCCCTTTGTTCTAAGTGGGATTGGAAAGAAAGTTATTCGAACTTGTCCTCTGGATAAAGCATCTTAGAGAATGTGTCTGGGAGGCTCAGACCTTGAGCAACCTCATGTCTACTTTAAATCAGCCCGACTCTCTCCTTCTAGATTCAGACCGGCAGCCATATCCCAGGGCAAAGGTGACCGTCTGGGTGGCCTAAACTCTCATCCTAATTAGTATCAGCTGGCCTCTGGGAAAGAGAGCGTGGAACAGAGGCATAAGTCCCATCATGGAAGTCCCAACTGTCCGCTTTGATTAAGAAAACAATTTTAGTGGCGCCTGGGTGGCTCAGTGGGTTAAAGCCTCTGCCTTCGGCTCAGGTCATGATCCCAGGGTCCTAGGATCGAGCCCCACGTCAGGCTCTCTGAGCAGCAGGGAGCCTGCTTCCTCCTCTCTCTCTGCCTGCCTCTCTGCCTACTTGTGATCTCTGTCTGTCAAATAAATAAATAAAATCTTAAAAAAAAAGAGAGAAAGAAAACAATTCTATTTACAATGAAGTCAAAAAGAATGAACTACTTAGGGAAAAAAAGAAAAAAGTAACGGAGGAGGTAAAAGACTTGGACAAAATGTTGTCAAAAGATATAAGACACAAATATATGGAAAAACATCCTGTGTTTGTGAATTCTAAGACTTATTACTCTTAAGGTACCAATATTCCCCAAAGCAATCTATAGATTCAACGTAATCCCTGTCAAATCCTATTTTTTTTAAGCAGAACTAAAATTCATCCTAAAATTCATACAGAATCTCAAGGGATCCTGAGTGGTCAACACAATCTTGAATAAAAAGAACAGAGTAGGAGGTCTCACAAATCCGGATTTCAAAACGTATTACAAAGCTGCGAAATCAAGACACTGTGGTACTGGCATAAAGACAGATAGATAAACCAGTCGAATAGAATAGAGAGCCCAGAAATAAACCTTTCCATATATGATTGAATGATTTTCTGCAAGGGTGCCGAGACCATTCAGAAGGGCAAAAGCGATCACTGGTGTTGGTGCTGGCAAATCTGGATATGGACACGCAAAAAATAAGGCCCTTTCTTCACACCAGATACAAAATTAACCCAAAATGGATCAAACACCTAAATGTAAAACCTAAAAGTACCAAACTCTTAGAAGAAAAAAGTTGAAAAAAATCTTCATGACATTGGATTTGGCAACGATTTCTTGAAGGTGACACCAAAAACAGAGGCGACAAAAAACAGACAAAGCGAATGCATTTTTGCATTTTGCAAAGGACACTATCAATAGAATGAAAAGGCAAATCTCAGAATGGAGGGAAATATTTGCAAATCACATATCTGATACAGATCTAGTTTCTGGAATAATTAAAGAACTCTGAGGACTTAACAACAACAACAAAAACCCAATTCAAAAATGGACAAAGGACTTGCATACATGTTTCTCCAAAGAAAATACACAAATGGCCAATACGCATATACAAAGATGTTCAATATTACTAGCCATTGGGGAAACACAAATCTAAACCACAATGAAATAGGAACTTATAGCCAGTAGGATGGCTACTATAAAACAGAATTTAAATTAAAAAAAAAAAAAACAGGGGCACCTGGGTGGCTCAGTGGGTTAAGCCTCTGCCTTCAGCTCAGGTCATGATCTCAGGGTCCTGGGATCGAGCCCCACATGGGGCTCTCTGCTCAGCGGGGAGCCGGCTTCCCTCCCTCTCTCTGCCTGCCTCTCTGCCTACTTATGATCTCTCTCTCTCTGTCAGGTAAATAAATAAAATCTTTAAAAAAAAAAAAAAAACAGAAAACAACAAATCTTAGCAAGGATCTAGAGAAGTTGAAACCCTTTATAATATTGGTGGGACTATAAAATGGTATAGCCACTATGGAAAACAGTATAGTTATCCCTCAAAAAACTGAAAACAGAATTACCATATGATCCAGCAATTTTACTTGTGGGTATCCAAAAGAACTGAAGGAAGGGTCTCAAAGAGATATTTATACTCTCATGTTACAGCAGCATTGGTCACCATACCCAAGAAGTGGAAGCAACCCGAGTGTCCATTCACAGATGAATGGATAAACAAAATGTGGTATACACATACAGTGGACTATTATTCAGCCTTACAAAGGAAAGAAATTCTGACTCATGCTACGGAATGAATGAACCAGAGGACATTATGTTAAGTAAAATAAGCCAGTCACAAAAAGACAAATACCGTATCGTTCTACTTACACAAAGTACCTAGAGTAGTAAAAATTCATAGAAACAGAAAGTAGAATGGTGGTTGCCAGGCTCTCATGGAGGGGGAACGAGGGGATGTTGTTTAACGATTATAGAGTTTCGCTTCAGGAAGACATAGTGAGTTCTGGAGACAGTGACGGTAATGATTGCATATTGTGAATATAGTTAAGGTTACTGAAATGTGCACTAAAAATATCATTAAAATGGAAAATTTTATGTTTGGTATATTTCACCACAATTATACAATTTGTTAACTTCGCTGCCTTGTTACATTTGGATTCAGGGCATGGCATTTGGCTTTATCCTGAGAAACTAGCTCTAAGCATGCCACTCCCTCTAGACCCACAATAGCTCCCTCTTTGCTTTATCACTTGGCTTACTCCAAGTCCCAATGTCAGCTGATTTTCAACCCCTGGTACCACCATTAACCTCATCTCATCTCTTACTGGCCCTCATTCAAGCCATGTCCTTTGGTCCAACCCAGGTATGGCTCCTTGGGTCTTTTTTTTTTTTTTCTTTTAATGATTTCATTTATTTATTTATTTATTTGAGCGACAGAGAGAGCACAAGCAGCAGGGAAGGGTGAAAGGGAGGAGAAGCAGCCTCCCCTCTGAGCAGGGACAACACCCTTCCCCCCACCCCCCAGACAGGGTTCGATCCCAGGACCCTGAGATCATGACCTGAGCTGAAGGCAGGTGCTCAGCCAGCTGAGCCACCCAGGCATCTCCTCCCTGGGTCTTTTCTCCAGTTACCCCATCTACCTAATGTATGCTCATTCTAACTCATTCAGCCTCTTTCCGCTCTCCTTCCAGACCTGGGTCGCACTCCCATCCCTTGCACAGACTGCACCAACGATTGCCAACCCACGTCTTCTCCTCATTCTCTGAAGTCCAAATGTGTTATGGTCTGAAAAAAAAAAATTTAATACTGTATGCACTGGATGGACCATTGAATTGAATTGAGCACTGAGCAACTGAGCTCTTTTCACATGCACGGGACTAGACTAGAGACTAGATTAAGGTCCATCAGATATTGCTCTCCAGCTGACTCCTTCATAAATCTTGCCTGTACCACTAGATGGTAAGTTTTTTAAAGATGGGACTATGCGTGTCTTTCCGTGCCTCTGCCTAAGAGACAGCACCAGGGTCAATGTAAGGGATTCATCGGTTTTCACCGCAAATTTAATAGCCAAGTGGATAATAATATTAAAAGAACTTTAAAGTTCTAGAGTTTGAACAGAAGTTCAAGAGTTTGGGGGCACCTGGGTGGCTCAGTGGGTTAAGCCTCTGCCTTCGGCTCAGGTCATGATCTCAGGATCCTGGGATCGAGCCCTGCATCAGGCTCTCTGCTCGGCAGTGAGCCTGCTTCCTCCTCTCTCTCTGGCTGCCTCTCTGCCTACTTTGATCTCTCTCTCTGTGTCAAATAAATAAAATAAAATCTTTTAAAAAAAAAAAAAAAGAAGTTCAAGAGTTTGAACATAAGCATTTACGTATGCAAAATTCCTCCTGGCAGTCTTTTACCCCTTACCCCCATTACAAAACAAAACAAACCAGAAAACCCTTTATGTAGGTAATAAAAGGAGAGAGACATGGAATCAAGATAGTTGTGGTTTTTGTTTTTTTTTTTTGGAGGAAAAGTGCTTAAAGATTGTCATATTTCATTGAACTTAGTCTGGAAGCAGAATGTTGACAGTTTGGGCAAAGGCAGTGACTCTGAGGGCAGAAAAGATAAGCTGCGAATGTTTCCTTACAGTTCAGGTCACCAATTTTGGCTTTGTCACTTGCAAAAGTTAGCAGACATGCTGTGTTTAAGCCAGCCAGGCACCACCGAGGAGCTCACAAGGGCAGCTTTGCAATCTGAAAACCACACCCCACGGCCAGTGGGTTTCTGCTCCTGACATACCCCATTTGGAGGTTTGGACTGAGTCTGGGATTTCCTAGTAGAGCGGTCCCCTTTTGGTTCCAATGAGTTCACACATTAAGTAGAGTCTGAGTAAATATAATTATGTGTGATTTAAGATTTCTTTCTTCAAAAGGAACCAACTCATGAAAATTTCATAGAAAGGAAATAGAAAATCAAGGGCAGGATGTAAAAAATGTGAAGAATCACAGAAGCAAATGTGTTAAGTGGGAACTTCCTAAAGGGTTTTTACCGTCTCCGGTATATTCTACTTATCGCCAAGATGGAGACTAACAAGCTTCTGTTTTCCTTAGCAGATCTCCCAAATACAGGAACCAAAGGAGGCAGTGTTCAGTCTGTCCCCTCTGGAAGCCGTTCCAGGCATATATACCCTCCCTCTCCAGCCCGCCTCAAAGTGTGGCTAATACTGGATCAAGCCTGAAGGGTCTGGCAGCAACAGAAAGTGCTAACTCGTCCAATGAAAGGCCTGCTTAGCCCGGGCACGACGAGGCACAAAGAGCTGCCTTTGCCCCTGCCCCTGTTTGCCCAGCAGCATCCGTGCCAGGTCAGGCCCTTCAAACAAGCCCCTTATGTTCCTGGGAAAAAAGCAGGATGAGTCCAGGTGAGAAACAGGCTCGTGTTCAGATGTCCACAATCCATCCCACCAAAGGGAAAACAAGGAAAATCCATAACCAACGGCGAAACGAGGGCAACCAGGCCAGGAAGCAAAGAGCTGAGGTGTGCCCAGGGATCTGAGGGTCTCTCTACACTCTGGTTGCTGTGAGAAGATTCACTTTCCTTTTCCGCCTTTCGTCCTTGAGAGTCCCACCCCACTAACCTGCCCTCGGAGAGAGATCCTCTGAAAAAGCCGTTTTGCTGATAAGAGTGGGTCCACACACAGCTCAGGGCTTGTGTGCGCTGCTGAAAGGCAAATGATCTCAACGTGAAAGACAGATTAGGCAGTTTTTACTACACAGCCGGCTTCTGTGGTTTCTATTTTATCTCCCAGGATTTAAAAACACACACACACACAGAATGCACATTCATATTTTATTTCCTAGAACATGAGTGAAATTTTTAACCATGAGAATTCCTTTTAGGTCAAATAATGTCCTCAACTGCCACGTGATTGTAATTTATTTTAATTTCCTTTGATGCAGAAAACACAGTGACAAAGGCTTTTATAAATTAGGCAACCGTTTCATAAGATATTTGGATAGTAGCACAATGGCTTCTACAGATACTTGAGAAACTTGGGTAGAAGACATTATGGGTTCACCATGACACCCACTCATGGTCCCCACCCCACCAATGCCACCCTTCCATCCCCTCTCTCTCTCTCTTTCTTTTTTTTAAGGATTTCATGTATTTATTTGAGAGAGAGAGAGAACAGGAGAAACAGACAGCAGACTCCCCGTAGAGCAGGGAGCCCAAAGTGGAGCTCGATCCCAGGACCCCAGGATCATGACCTGAGCCAAACGCAGATGCTTAACCCACTGAGCCACCCAAGCAATCCTCCCTGAGCCCTCTTTAAAGATCAGCCTCACAAGTTGTCCTAGCACCAGAGTTCACAAATCCCCAGAACTAGTTCTCAGGGCAGACAGAGGTTTAAAGAAGAAGGTTACTTCACCCATAACTCATCTCTACCTGTCACCTCCGCCTCTCTTCTTAACAGCAGACATGAGAGTTATAAGGGCTGGGGATGTCTGCCCTGAATGTACATGGCTCCCTAGTACCACCGAGGGGAGTGATGGCTGAAAGGCGAAGAAACAAAAGGTTTGGGTTTCTGATGCTGATATCTCAAGAGCGGAGTGGCCAACTGAAATCCGATTCTTTGTGTAGAACCCTAGGAAGAGATGGCATCACCTATTGAAAAAGCCAAACCCTTGAGCTGGATTTTAGACACCCCCGAAGGGTAAAGTAAGACCCACCCCCCTCAAAAAAATCCCTCCTTTTCTCCAGAACCGAGCAATCTTTTCAACATCCATCAGCACCAAATGGTAGCTATTTAAATAAAGAGGTTGACAACGCAGACTTTGGTCCAGCTTGAGCAGGCCATCAATTAATACTGAATGAGTGAGTGGAAGAGAAAAAAAAGCAGGCATGGCCACGGGGCAGAGGACAACACGGGGATGACGGAGCCTCTTCGACCCCGGTTCTGTCGCTCCCTACAGCGGAGCGGGGGGACACAGGGCCTCTGGACAAATTAGGTTTGGAGTTTGGGTGAGGAAGGGGCCACGCCTACGCTCACTTCCCATCTTTCACCCAGGCAGGCCCCCAAACACTTGTCAGGCCACACTGATGGATGGGCCTGGAATGGCCTTGTTTGCCGCCAGGGTGAGGCCCAGCAGCTGTTGAACAGGCCTGAGAGTGACCCTGGTCAGTCCTTGCAAGGCAGGAAGCACAGAAGAATAGAGTGTCCACTTAGTGCTACCCACAAAGGCAGTGGGAGGAGGAATTCCCTCCCATTGTGAGCGGGCCAGCAGCAGGCACTCTAATTACACTCACAAACGAGGGAGGAGGGGGCGCGCCGGGAAGGAAGGGAGAGGGAATCAAAATTGCTCTGGAGCCATCCCAGTCTGACCCTCGTTCCCCCAGCAGACCTGCAGCCCCATGTGCGCGGAAGCCAGAGAGGAGATGACCGCAGATCTCTTAACCGGCACACGGCAGGACGACATCCCAGTCCCCGGGAGCCTCCTTCAGGTCTGGGGAGCGGGTGTGTGCCATGTGCTCCGATAGCCCTGGAAAACCTCTTTCTGAGCCCCACACTTCCCCGGTGCCCCACTCAACTGTCTGTCCCCAACCCCACACCCCACACCACCCCACACACACCCCCTGTGCCCCCAGATGCTACCACTGGAAGAAGGAAGAAAGGCCAGATTAAAGGGGGACTCTCACTGCTTCATCTAAGGAGCTGACATGGGTTTCACCGTGAGGTCAGGACCGACTCAGAGTTACTCCATTTACTGCTTCCCCTTTATCCACCCATCGGAGCCCTGTGGCACTCGGGAGCCTAGTGCCTTTCCCAGCCGGCCTTAGTGAAAACCGGGGAGACACTGGGCTACTGGAGGCAGTGGTTTTTATTCCACAGGCCAACGGAAGCGAGTCCACATTTTGCAAGACCTGAAGCCATACAATTTTTACAATGCAAAGCATATCCAAAAATCATAAAATACAAATTGGGTCCGGGGTCTCGAAAAAGGCTGTGCAAGGAAGGGCCCTGAAGCTTTGGTCTCCTCCACTCCCTGACGAATCCACACCTGGGGAGGTGTGGGAGCATGAACCCTCTTCTTGAGTTTCCGCTTCCTGAAAAGGGGCCCAGTACATCTGACCAAAAACTCAGGTGGGTGCTAGGGAACCACTCACAGGAGTCAGAAGGAAACACCCTGAGTATCTTTCTTCTTTATTTTGCTTCCTCCCTCCCACTTAAAAAGTGCACAAATGGGTGAAGGTATTTGTTGAGTCTGAACAGGGAGGGATTGCCATCCTAGGAGAGGTGATGATGAGTCCACACTGCCTGGCTGGCCCACAGACCCAGCCCTCCTGATGAGCTCCTGGCTGGGCGAGGCCACTTGGAATGGAGTAAAACTCGCCCACCTAGGCCCTGGACAAGCCCGCATCCAGGGCCCGTTACATGCAGTGCTCTGAACTAGGGGTATTCAAGGAAAGGAAAAGCAGAAGCAGACGTGGTCAGCTCTTTCCTCCACGTGGGAGCAAAACCTCTTGGCCCAGAGATCACAGAGCTTTGCAACCCTAGGTCCCTCTACATCGTGCTGGGCTAATTCAGAGAACAGGGCATGGTTGGGCCAAAAGTGATGTGAGCAAAGGAGGCAACACACAAAGAGGCCAGTACCAGGGGAAGGAGGAGGTGCCCAAGCCCTTCTCAAGGAGCGATAACTTTCACTGAGCGAGGAGCAGGTTCCTGGGTAAGCAACCTGCCAAGGGAAATCATCCAAGAGAGTCAACCTTGGCTGGCCTCTCTCCTCCAAAATGCAGTCAACTCAGGCTGTTCCCAAATCCCCAAGGTGAGTCCCCGACTGCTCTTAGAGTCACCCCTGTCCTTCACCCCTGCCCCTAAATCACAGAGGGGGCAGGACGGCTCCAGTTCATGCTTGCTCTAAGATGGCTAAGGTCAGCCTCTCTGCAGCAGGCCCCTTTGCATCTCAGGAGCGCCTTCCCCCCTCAGGCCCTCGGTTTCAGAATGATCCTTCCATTAAAGGACCCCAGTGGGAATCTTCCTTTCCCACAGCCTGGATGGGGTAAAACTATCCCGGCCCATTCTCCTCTTGGAGATTCTTAGATGTGTCTGGCTCCATTCTCCGACTCTCTTCCCCCGTCCCTCCCACCTACCGCCTCAAATAAGGCAACTCCTTGCAGAGGGCACTTCTCAGGGTGTGTCATAAACAATATAGGTCATGACCCGAGGCTCCTCATGATTGAGTTTTATGCAAATCTGATTTCAGGGGCCAGGATTAAGTTGAAGCCTGGGAAACTGCTGTGATTCAACCATGTGGACATCCAGAAAGGATGACAGTTTCAGGAGCTTGTAGCTAATAAAGCACCCTGGTATCCAAATGTTAAAAACATGTTACCTGGGGCACTGGGTTGGCTCAGCTGTTAGGCATCTGCCTTTAGCTCGGGTTGTGGTCCCGAGGTCCTGGGATCAAGCCCCACATTGGGCTCCCCGCTCAGTGGGAAGCCTGCTTCTCCCTCTCCCTCTCCCCCTGCTTGTGTTCCCTCTCTCACTGTGTCTCTGTCAATGAATGAATAGAACCTTTAAAAAAAAAAAAAAAAGTGTTATCTGCCTTCCTACCTGCGCTCTTCCAGAACAGTACTGATCAATTTAGGGGGCGGGACAGTGTTTATTGTTCTCCAAAAAGTACATGCTTCTCAACTGGGGGCATTTTTGCCCCATCAGTAGGCACCTGGAAACACCCAGAGACGTTTTTGATTGTCACTCTGGCGTGGGATGCTCCTGGCATCTAGGGACTAGAGACCAGCGATGTTGCCGAACGTCCCCCAATGCACAGCACAGCCCCACGACAACCGTGATCTACAACCAGCCCCAGGACCAGCCACTTCTCGGGAAGTTCTTCTTCCATTTCCCTGCAGTCGTCTGACCTGCTGGTCATTTTCAGACTAGACCCAGGCCCTGCCCAAACCCATGAGTTAGAAGTTGGACTCTGTTCCTGAGCTCAGAGATCTCCCCGAGGGGGAGGGCAGGCCACCCATCTGCCCGCCCGCCTCACCCAGCAGCATGCAAAGCTTATCACAAGGCTGCGCACACCACAGCACAGCCCTCCCAACCAGAAGAGAGAGCTCCCCTGGCCAGCTGCGGCGGGCTCACCCTGTTTCCTGGAAGAGATTGCATGTCCCTCTCGGTGAAGGGGAAAGCAATTTCAGAGGCTCTCCAGCGGCCATATCGTTTACCTCCCCCAGCTGCTGCCCTCTGCTAGGCAAGGAGCTAGGCTGGAAAGAGGCTGAGTAAATACAGCTTGTTTTCCCTGTTCGTGAGCTCTATTTGCCCTTCAACTGCAACCACCTCAGCGCTTCCCAGCTCCGTCTGTTGGCGAAAAGTCTGCGTGGGGCTGAGGCACGCTCCCATTCATTCATGAACTTGAACCCAAGGTACAGCCGCAAGTCACCTGCTCCAAGAAATGGAAGGAGAGTCGAGAGTCATCTAAATAAGGCTAAATCGGAATTTCCAAAAATAACACAGTCTCAAAATCTGCGCTGGAAGACTCCTAATGAAAGAGATCCCTCTGTCTCCTTGGAAAACCAGGCCTGGGTATCACACGCGGTAGGACAGGAATTTCAGGGGCATGGCCGTCTTCCGGCTACCCCCGCCTCTCTCCTTCCAGCTGCAACTCAACACTCAGCAGTAAAATGGGGGATATTTTTAAAAATAAAAACAGGAGACATATGATCCTCTCTCTCCCAATACTTAGCCCGTTCTCTGCTGCTCAGAACTTAAACCCTGCCCGCCGTTCACCAAATGCCACGGAACGCTGGCAGATGTTGCCAAGAGAGAGGGCTAGATGTATTTTAATGGGACCATGAGGATTATGTCAAAAGGTGAGAAAAAGGCATTTGCCAGCCAAGACAACAAGAGTGCACCTAAAAGAAATACAACGTAGTCCGTCTCTCTTCCCTCTGGTCCCTTTCCGCTTTCTCCGAGCATCAGATTCGGCAGGAGAGTCCTTCGTCCATGCAAGAGAGGCAAGTGAGTGTTTCCTTAAGCCAAGCATTGCAGGTGAGAATATACGAGGGTGGGAAGAGGACAGTCCACTGACAGGAGTTAAGCCAAATGGGACCAGTGCAAATTTCAGACTAAGGCGGATTACAGAGTTACAACCTTACTTTCGACAAGCCAACCAAGCATCCACACCGCGTCAATGCCGGCACTAGGAAATCTTTGTTTTATGCTTTAGGATACCAGCTATTAAGCCTTGGGACTACACACACAAGAGCTCAGAGCAGAACAGAGGTCTTCATTTGAACCCAAAACGTTCTGATTACTTTCTCAGACCTTGCTCAACACCACAAGGGAAGGGTGGGACCCACATTTGCTCCTTTAAGGTACTAGATACAGGTGATTTAGTCATACACTTGAGGAAAGACACAGTTCCCCACATTCTTTGCCTCTGTCTGGGTCTTTGCATTCACAACAGCAAAAGCAGCTGCCCTTCACACGGCTTTCTACCACTTTACAAGGCACTTTCACGTGTGTTTCTTGCTGGGCTGCCATGAGTCATCCGAGCAATGCCGTGTGGCCACCACGCCACCATGAAGGCATTACTTCCCCCTGTCCAGAGACAGGGAGCTGTGGCCAGAACCCAGACACCTGTGTCTGCTGACAACATTCTTCAATTCCAAAAATATCACATCGCCTGAGTGGTGATTTCCTCCCGAACCCTTCATATTAACAGTTGGGGTGTGTGTGGGGGGGTGTCATTTAGGGGTGGTTAGTTACCATGTGACTGTCCCCAGTCAAGAGTCCACCAAAGGTGCTAGAGGAGTACTTCAAAAAACCCAATGAAAATGCACACCAGGGGCGCCTGGGTGGCTCAGTTAAGCATCTATCTTCGGCTCAGGTCATGATCCCGAGGTCCTGGGATCGAGTCCCACATGGGGCTCCCTGCTCAATGAGGAGTCTGCTTCTCCCTCTGCCTCTCCCCCTTGCTCATGCACTTTCTCACTTTCTCTCACATGCTTTCTCTCTCTCAAAGAAATAAATAAAAGCTTTTTTAAAAAATGGAAAGGAAAAGAAAGATAAAGGAAAATGCACACCAGAGCATTTGCTATTAGCACAGAGATTAATTTTTGTGTCTCTTTTGGTGACATGTTCAGTGTGTAATATACTGGTTGAGAGAAAAACTGATCCAGGTACTACCACCGGGTATGAATAAGGCATAAAAATCTGATGAGCCCTAATCTTCATATCTCAGAAGCAGCATGGTGACTCTTCCACTCTGCTTGGCTTGTGTCCCACTAATTACTGTGGGAGGAGCACTCACCTGACCCCAAAACAAGTAATTGCACCACTTCAGAGTGAACCTATTTTTTTAAAAGATTTTAAGTATTTATTTGAGAGAGAGAGAGAGAGCACAAGCGGGGAAGAGAGGGAGAAGCAGTCTCCCTGCTGAGCAAGGAGTATGATGCAGGGCTTCATCCCAAGACCCTGGGATCATGACCTGAGCTAAAGACAGATGCTTAACCGACTGGGCCACCCAGATGCCCCTCCCCAGAGTGAATCTATGATGTGAGAGATTTGCCCATCTACCACTTCCACCAGTGGAAGGTGATCAAGGCCCACGGGAGGTGCAAAGCAAAGGTTAAAATGTCCACAGGAGAGAAAGCACGCTTGTCCCCACCAGCAATCCTGCACCTGTTGCCCAGCCTAGAACCCCACAGTGACCTACAGGAGGAATGGGCACGGGCTGCAAAAGGAAAGAAGAGGAACTTTTCCATAAGAAAGGAGATCTTCCAGCAGCAGAAACTAATGATGGAAGAGAAACTCACAAAGTCAAGCTGGTAGCAGTGAAAAATAATCCCCTTGGGAACAGGAGCTCAGAGACAAGAGGATACAATTGGGAAAGAATAGAACAACCTAAGCCACTGTATGCCATGCACATTTTCTCTTAAACATTATGTCAAAAATAAAAATGTTGAGACTAGAGGTGCCTGGGTGGCTCAGTCGGTTAAGCGTCTGCCTTTTCGGCTCAGGTCATGATCCCAGGGTCCTGGAATCGAGCCCTGCATCGGGCTCTCTGCTCAGCAGGGAGCCTGCTTCTCCCTCTCCCACTCCCCCTGCTTGTGTCCCCTCTCTCGCTGTTTCTCTCTGTCAAATAAATAAATAAAATCTTTAAAAAAAAATGTTGACACTAATAGTGAATTGAAAACCGGTATCATGTGCTGCAAACAAAAGGGAACCATGAAAATAAACATGGTGATGGCAATGTTAGGGATTCCAGCAAGATCCTGAAGCCTGGGAGCCAGGGGCTTGTTCCCTCAGTGTTTACCAAGACAAATGAGAATGACAATGAAAAAGAAAAAGAGGAAGAAAACTTAGAGAAACTAAGAATCGGTGGTAGAGAAGTATTCAAGATATCTCAGAACGAAATGGAGACTTTTTGACTTAATCAATGGGCATAAAACTGACTTGAAAGGCAATAGTTTCTGCTCTGCAACCTGATATATTATTGAATGCCATGTGTGAGGACGGCCTACGACCATCTCCCACCCCTCAGGAAACACCTAACTTCCCCAGTGCTGTTCCAGGCAGAAAGACCCCAAAATGTCCTCAGAGGAAAGACAGTCCATACCCAACATTCAGAGAAGCCGGGTACACCATCACCCACAATAGCCACTGTAAGGTTTCATTTTCTTAGGAAACGCAGTGACTATTTAGAAATGATGACATTCATCCTTTAAAAATAAGTATTAAGTCACGTTTCACCCCAGAAATCTCCCTTTAAGATGATCTCAAACCCTTGTAGCTGTAAATTCTTTGATAATACATCAATTGACTCTATGTCAATGGGGGCAAGATAGGGGAAGCCCCCATTAAAATCCTATTTTTCAAAATATCTGAAAGCCGGCATTATCAAGGCGTTGACACTAGCCGGCAGTTCAACAGAAGGAATCCATTAGGAAACGTGAGCAGAAGGGAGACAAAAGCTTACCTTCTGGGCCTGGCCAGTGGCAGAACCAATAGCAGATCAGGACTTACCTCCCAGAGGTCACTGTCCACAGAAATTTAGCACTCGTGAGGGCTTCAAAACCTGACAAGTCCCTGGTGCCCAATACTTGATCAGGAAAAGGTCCAATCACCCTCTGGTCAGCCCATAGAGTGCTGGGCCAAGGAACACCAGGTTAGAGGAAACACATCTAGGATCACAAAGAAAGGTGTGCCTCAGGGTAACTACTAACATACTGAACCCACAACCTGCCCCATGCCCCATCTTATACCCACAATTCTAGACCCGAACCTGCAGACACAACCCTTCCCTACAAAATGCCCCTCACGCTCTCCAAAACCTCATTGCCCCTTCTACAGAGCTCAGCCTCACGTAACTGACACACATGCTGGTTAGGACCACTTGTATTTAAACCCTCCTACCCAGAGTACCAGATCTGTGTCTGTTCACCACATCTTTTTGGCAGGACTTCTGGGAGCCAGGGGCTGTGTTTGGGGCTGGCTGGTGTCCTCAAAGACTTCCCAAGCCGTAGGTCTCGGGAAAGACTCAGGTGAAGGGGCAGAGAATAAGCCAGTGTCATAAAAATTATTTTGAGGGGCACCTGGGTGGCTCAGTGAGTTAAAGCCTCTGCCTTCGGCTCAGGTCATGGTGCCGGGGTCCTGGGATCGAGCCCCGCATCGGGCTCTCTGCTCGGCGGGGAGCCTGCTTCCTCCTCTCTCTCTGCCTGCCTCTCTGCCCACTTGTGATCTCTGTCAAATAAATAAATAAAATCTTTTAAAAAAATTATTTTGAGCCAAAGCCATTTGCATTCCTTATCCACCTAAAAAGCAGGGCCTCCCAAAAGAACTCAATTGTCATAAATCCCCTCCCTGGGAGCAACTGGAATCTTCTCTTCTCGCATTCCAGAAGTCAAGAAGTCGGCAGCCACACGACATTGTCATGAACTATCCTATCTCCCACCTATTCCCCTAGGGGTTCATTTATCCTTCCAAAAAGTTGTTTTTCCGTGAGTGAACTTCCTCCCCTCCCCCTTCCAGGAAGTCGCTTGTTCTTGCAGAAATGCCACTCTGCCCTTGCCTACTCTTTCTGCCCAGGTGACCCTCCCTATCCTCTCTGCCCAGATCCCCAAATTCCAACCACTCCTTGAGCCACCTTTCTTTGTGAATGCCCTTCTTACCTATATCATTGAATCTGGGTCCCTCTCCTCTTGATGATCTGTCATCTGTCAGGTTACCTTGCAAACCTCCAAACGCTCAACATACCAGGCTAAAAAGAAGGTTTTCTCCCCCAATACAGGCTGTCACAGCGCAGGGCAGTTGGTTCCAGGAAGGCCAGACCCTCCCCCAGGCACTGTGCCTGGGAGGATGTAGCCAGGCACCGAACCTTCTACTAACTTCTGGCCCACCAAGGCCTCTGGGACCTACAACCTTGGCTCAACACAGGTCACGGAGGATGGAGCTAACAGAGGGAAGTGGTTCCCCTTGAACTCAACAGACAGAATGTTGAGACAGCCCTTCTACCCCTGAGAGGTAGTGCCATCCATTCATCCCAGAGGCACAGCCCACCCGGTGGCCCAGTGGGACACTTGTCCAGGCTACAGAGAGAATTTCTGCCCTCAGCCTGTCAGGCCAACACCTTTGCCAGCATGAGTGTAATAGACTTGAAAAAGGAAAAAAAAAAAAAAAGCGGAAGAGGCCCCATGCATGCCCTCCCACCCAGCGTAGGAAAAGTGGAAACCCTTTCTTCTCCTTATGCCAAAATTTGTTTTGCTGGGAGAAGCTGGCTTTTCACGGCGCCTCCAGTCTCTTTACCAGCCAGGGTCAAACAAAGAAGCTTAGAGAACCACAGAACAAATAAACCAAAACAGTCCACAGAGAGCAAGGCCAGGAAAGGCCCCCAGTTGAGAGCATAGCCAACTTCCTCCCAGCCTGGGTGCCCCAGCCCAGCCCCGCACAGCCCTGATGACGCCTGCGGAGACAGCTCTGTCTTCTCTTTATTAGCCTCCGCCACGGCTCGGAGGGTCAGGCTAAAGAATCCATCCAGAGAACTTGTCTCCTCTTCCCCCCTCCCCTCCATCCACTCCTTCCTAAAATTATTAACATCCACTTAAAAGGAAGGGGCGGGAGTGGGGTGTAGCGCTGGCCCTCTTTTCAAATTGCGTGAAGGGAGTATTGCTTATCACAACAGGTGTGCGGGCCACTCACAAAAAACAGAGGCAGTGTGGAGCTGAAAGGCTAGGAAATTGCTTGTTCTCTTTGTCAGCTGCTCCTGCAAGCCTGCTTAGGGGAGAGATATTGTGTCCCTGCTTTGGGGGGGGGGGGGGGGGGCAGGCAGGAGAAAGGTGTAAGGTTGCCAAGGACTAAGAGAAGGAGAAAACAGTGTTGGGGGCTGGAATGGCAAGATGGGGGAGGGTTTGGTGTTCTGAGGCAATTTTGGAAAGGCAATGGGGGTCTGGTGGCTGGATGAAAAAGCGCTGTCCCAAACTTTCTGGAAAACTCTGGCAGCGTATCCTCACCTCTATGGCAGGATGGGAAAAACAAACAAACAAACAAAATGACACCCAGGCTGGCTAAAACCCACCAGGTGAACCAGAGGACAGTCGTGGGTATAGATGACGTATACTGTATCATCCTATGTTATGTGTATGAAATAAAATGAAAGAAAAAGTATTATTCAGAAACTGCCTTGTGTAGCAGGCAGGATAGAGCTGATTGAGGCACTCCTTAGGAGAGAAAAACGTGTTCAAAGCTATGTTCTTCAGCCGTGCGGTTTACTTCTAAATTAGGCAGTCCCCTCTGTGGTATTGGCCGATGACCTCCAGCTTCCCAGTTCTCAGACTCTTCTAGTGGACACGTGGACACGTCCTGTGCTCCCCAAACCCAACCCATTGGAGGGGTCCAGGCAGCGAAGGGGCAGCTCTCCCCCGAGCCAAGGCTGATCTAAGATCTTTAAGATACCACAAAATGGAACTTTCTTCCCCTTGGGAAAGCTGCCATTATCATCTGAAAAAAGATTATTTGTTTTGCTTAAAAATAAAGATAAGACTGTGGTGGAGATAATGGTCTAAGAATCTGCCCCATTGCCCCAAGTAAGTGATCAGAAGAAAGAGCCACAGGCCACGAAGCCGTTGGGTTTTGAAGCCGTTGGGTTTTAAAGCCGTGCAATGATTCTGACGTTAAAAGAAATGATGTAGATCTGAAGGTCAGACTTTGGAAAGGCAGCCATGGTAGATCACTGAGTTAAAAGGGAAGGCAGCCTGGGCAGCTCAGTGGGTTAAATCCTCTGCCTTCGACTCAGGTCATGATCCCAGGTCCTGGGATTGAGCCCCACATCGGGCTCTCTGTTCAACGGGGAGCCTGCTTCCCCCTGCCTCTCTGCCCACTTGTGATCTCTGTCTGTCAAATAAATAAATAAAATCTTTTAAAAAGGGGGGGGTGGGGAGGCAGCAGGAGAATGGTGAACATGAATCCCATTTCTGTTACAATATATGGGCCTTTTTTTTTAAATCATGCCAGGAATCTGAGAACCAAAACCACACAGCTTTGCACACTGAGGTCTAAAACTACCGCCCATACACACCCAGCAACCCCCATCGAACATTCTACACTAATGGGACTCCACTATCCCATTGTCTCTATAGCCTGACTGCATTATTCAGAAATCTCCTCAGAAGCCCATGAACTTTTCACTGGAAAACACACTGAGTAAGCCCTCAAATTTTGAGCGTTGCACCCCAAAATCCTCACCTGCTGTCTTCTACCAACCCTGGACTGTGGCGTCATGATCCTTACCCAATCTTTAATCAAGCACTGTGCTAAAAGACATTCCTTAAATGAGATTTCCAAATCTCCATCTGTTTCAACCTTGCCATTCTCTCTGGAGACACTGCCAAAGCTCTAAATGGTATTTCCCTCACCACGGGAAACCACAGGTTGTGTTGGTGGCCCTGGGGAAGCCTGTGTTCGCCTGAAGGAATCCAGAATATAGCACTGGGAAGAGGGGTTTGGATCTTCTATTTCCTTCCTTCCTTCCTTTCTCCCCTCCCCCCACTTTCCCCCCCTGAATTCCCCTTATCTGCTTAAAAGCAGAGCCTCCCAGAAGAATTCAACTACCGCAAATCCCCTCCTCAGGAGCTTTTTTTTGCAAGCAACAAAAATGGACTCCTATCACTGGAGACAAGAAGCCTGGCACTGGGATAAGGAATTGCCTAAACAGACATCACAAAGCTATCCCATCTCCCATCTCTTCTCTTAAGGGCCCTTTATCTTTCCTAAAAGTCATTTGTTCGGCTCATTAGGACCTCTCTCCAATTCAGATGGTACTTCAGCCCCGAGCTGTAACCGCCATCTTGAATCACATTCTTCTGGGAGGGCCCACTTAGCTGTGTGAATAGAAATCTGTGTTTTCCCTCATTATTCTGTCTTTTGTCAATTTAATTTGCAGGCCCCCAAATAAAGAAACTAAGAGGATAGAGGAAAAGTTCTTTTTTTTCTCCATGACAGGACAAATCGAAGAAAAGACATAGGCAGAAAAAAATCACTCACTCTTCATGATGAAAGTTAGTAGGATACTGGAACATATAGACTCACGAAAGTTAAAGTTAAGGAAATTTACTGAAAAGAGTAAATAAACCCTTGGCATCCAAATGGGATCTATTCTCAGATCTTCATGAATCCTCAGTTATAATTCTCCATGAAACTCCTACTATCTGCTTAAGAATCATATTCCTTTGAGCTCTTCACTCCTCAGTAGCATGAGCAGGTGTATGTCTTTCCAGAGGCTTTTTAAAAAGTCAATAGACTTTATTGTTGAGAACGGTTTTAGATTTGTAGAAAAACTGAACAAATGGTGCAAAGAGGTCCATAACCCCCCCACACACTCCCTACATAGTCTCCCTTATTATTAACATCCTGCATTCACGGGGTCCATTTGTTACCATTAATGAACCAAGACGGAGACGTTCTTTTTTTTTTTTTTTTAAGATTTATTTATTTATTTATTTGACAGACAGAGATCACAAGTAGGCAGAGAGGCAGGCAGAGAGAGAGGAGGAAGTAGGCTCCCCGCTGAGCAGAGAGCCCGATGTGGGACTCGATCCCAGGACCCTGAGATCATGACCTGAGCCGAAGGCAGAGGCTTAACCCACTGAGCCACCCAGGTGCCCGGGAGACATTCTTATTAACTAAAGTCCATACTTTTCCCAGATTTCCTTAGTTTTCACCAAATGCCCTTTCTCTGTTGCAGGATCCCACCCAGGGAACCACATACATCTAGTTGTCATGTCTCCTTAGGCTCCTCTTGGCTGTGACAATTTCCTAGACTTATCTTGTTTTTGATGATCTCAGTAGTTCTGAAGAGGACTGGCCAGGTGCTTTGTAAGACATCCTTTCATTGGAATCTGTCTGTTTTTCTCAAGATTAGACTAAAACTATGAGTTCTTATGAGGAAGATCAGAGAAGTGAAATGCCACTTTTATCATACCATATCATGTACGTACTCTCAACGGGACTTATCACTATATGTATTAACCTTGATGGCCTAGCTAAGGCGGTATTTGTCAGTTTTCTCCACTTTATTTTTTTTTAAAGACTTTATCTATTCATTTGAGAAAGAAAGAGCACAAGTGGGGGATAGTGTCAGAGGGAGAGGTAAAAGGAGACTCCTCACTGAGCAGGGAGCTCAACTCAGGGCTCGATCCTAGGACCCTGGGATCATGACCTGAGCTAAAGGCTGACGCCCAACAGACTGAGCCACCCAGGGGCCCCACTTTAAAGTTACTCTTTGTTTCCCCTTTTCCATACTGCATTCTTTGAAAGGAAGTCACTATGTCCAGCCATGTTAACGAAGTGAGGAGTTAAATAAAACAATTCTTCCTCGAGAGCAGAATATTTATTAGAATTATTTGGAATTTTCTGCACAGGAGATATGTCCCTCTTCTCCTCTGTTCACTGATTTATTTAATCTGTCATTTATATCCATATGGACTCATGGATATTTATTTTATACTTTGGAATTTAAACCAATACTACTTCGTTTATTTTGTGACTCACACTGTTGCAGCTTTGGCCAGGGGACCCCTTTCAGCAGGCTCCTGCATTCCTTTGACACCCCCCATTGTTGGGGGGGTGGGCAGGGGTTGGGGCTTGGTTTGGTTTTGCACTTCCTTTGCTGATTGGCACAAGATGCTCCTGGTTCACCTTGTATGTTTCCTGCCCCGGCCCAAGAATCAGCCATTTCTCTAAGGAGCTCAGGGCCATCTTTCACAAAGAAATTGAGTTCCCATCACAAGACGTTGGAGTGTAGATAAGACCAGCAGACAGCAGAGCTAAATGGAGAGGCAGATGAAAGCAGGGTGGTCAACCTGCTGGGCACTTTCCTTAGGACTCCCTCTTGCTGTCCCCACCCCTCCCACCCCCAGCTTGATAACCACTATGAGTCAAGTTCATGCCTCCATTTTTATCTTAAAATATTTTATCATTCTTCTGATTAACGAACTTACGCAGAATGGTTTTTGAATTTTGTGCCCCAGTAAAATAACAACATATGCAACATGTCATGGTCCTTCTAGAATTGTTTGGGAATAGCGAAAAGCCAGTTCACTGTAGAGATACAGAACACACCTTGTGATCCCAGCCACTCCAACCTGCTTGAGGGCAGCATGGTGCCACACCTGTAACTGGCTGTTCAATCTGTTTTCCTTTACTCATCTATCCCATCTCCAAGTTCAAAGCTCCTTTCCCAATTAGTGGATTTTTAGCTTTTTTAGGAGGGAGCCCTTTTCTCCTATGAAAAGCCATGCTCATCCTCTTTCAACCTTATCATCCAGTTTATTTCACTTTGGTGTGAAACATCGAGAAAATTTCGGTTAACAAAAATTTGTTTAAAAACAGACACCCTTTGCCAATACTGCGCAGTTCATCTTACAGTCTCAAGACAGTCTCCAACTAAGTAGAGGAAGCAGAGGAAACCATCTTATAAAGTCTAGGCAAAGATGCTTTAACTTCATAGCAAATGGTAACATCTTGGGAATCTTCCATTTATTAATATTTAGCATTGTGTATATAGTCTTATGGCAGGTATGTTTAATAGCTTAGACTATTTTTATGTTATAAAATGTTATAAACATTTATGGAACTCCTTAAGTGCCATCCCAGAGTATAAAGTTTGTCAGGGAGGCCTCGCTGGCTCAGTCGGGGACGTGTGTACCTCTTGATCTCAGGGTTGTGAGTTTGAGCTCCGTGTTGGACGTAGAGAGTATTTAAAAAAAAAAAAAAAAAAAGTCTGTAACCCTGGCTAGTGCCTGGGCAGTTTATTTTCTGGAAGTCCCTCCCCCTCCAGATAAGTGACTTATTTAACTATACTCTCATTAATTCTCTTGACTTGGCATTACATGGCCCATTTCCTCTGGGAACAGAATTTGGGAACAGAATTCTTGCTGAAGAGTTAATGGCTGATGTCCACAGTTGGCTTCCTAATTATGTACATATTAAAGGCCCTTGAATTTTTAAAGAAAGCCTAATGATAGAATTTTAGACAGGAAGGCATGTAGTGGGAGACATTTTTCAGAAGACAGGCTTTTCCCCATTTTGAGGAAATACAAACCCCGTCATATTATAATAACGCAAATCATTCAGAAATACAGTGCCTACTGGGGTATGGGCCCTACTCCGGATGGTCAGTGTTAGCGCATACTGAAACTCCATCGAATCATCCCGCCAGACCTCTGAGGTAGGGGCCATGCTATCTCCATTTCACAGATTAGAAACTCGGGCCCAGAAAGGTTTAAAAAACTTTCCCCAGGTCTCACAGCTTATAACTGGCAGTGCTAGGATTTCAACCTAACCATTCTGGCTTCAAAATCCGGGATCTTAAATAGCATACCGCTCCTGGATACCGTAATTCCCATAGTCGGTGAACCGGCATCGTACATCTTACTAACTTATTCTAAGAACACGCCTGTTTATAGAGTGCCTGTTTGCAGCTGTGTCCGACCTCGGACAGATAGCACCATTACAAATGTGCTCAGAGCCCCTTTCAGGCTCCCTCTGCAACCTTCAACCCTCCCTTTCAGCCACAGGAGCCCACTGGCCGCTCGCTCATAGCACAGCCCTTGGCTCTCCTGCCTCTAGGTGTTTGCTGAGGCTGCTGCTAACAAGCCTGTCCTCTCCTAAGACTGGTGAACTTCTTCTTCAAAAAGCCTCAGACCCAGTCCTCTCTTCTCCATAAAGCTTCCAGAGCCCCCGCCCCTGAATGAAATTTCTCCCTCCTTCCCTTGTATTCATGCATCTTCTGTCTGGGCTTCTCATCTAGCAGATCTCATTGATGGTAAGCTTCTCAAGAAAACCTAAAGTATGGGCACCCTTTGCCCATAGGTGGCTCAGTGGGTTAAGCCTCTGCCTTCAGCTTGGGTCCTGATCCCAGGGTCCTGCTATTGAGCTCCACCCGCATCCGGCTCTCTGCTTAGCAGGGGGCCTGCTTCCTCCTCTCTCTCTCTGCCTGCCTCTGCCTACTTGTGATCTGTCTGTCAAATAAATAAATAAAATCTTTAAAAAAAAAAAAAGAAAGAAAGAAAATGGGGCGCCTGGGTGGCTCAGTGGGTTAAAGCCTCTGCTTTCGGCTCAAGTCATGGTCTCAGGATCCTGGGATGGAGCCCCACATCGGGCTCTCTGCTCATCAGGGAGCCTGCTTCTTCTCTCTCTCTCTCTCTCTGCCTGTCTCTGCCTACTTGCGATCTCTGTCTGTCAAATAAATAAATAAAATCTAAAAAAAAAAAAAGAAAGAAAACCTAAAGTATATCTTTTCATTTTCTATGCATTTCTTTGCATATATTGTGTCCATGCATATGTGAAATGTAACACTTCCACATCATGAGTTCTCTAAAAATGTCTGTTGAAATGCATCAACAGCAAATAGTGGGTGTCAACCCAGAGCCTAACTGTATCATTGAGGAAATGCAGTTCCTGTTTTCTGGGAGCTTAGGGTCTAATTGTAGAGTCACCAGACGAGAGAACAACCACAAATTATGCTGATGGGCAGATAGGGAAATGACGCGGAAACACAGCAACGGGTCATCGGAAGAACCAAAATCTAGCCCCGGCCCTGACACCAACTATGAGAACTTGGACAAGTAGTTTTTCTCTTCGAGCCTCGGTGGCATCCCCAGGATAAGGAGGCTGATGGTGTTAGCGCTCCTTCAGGGAGTCTGTGAGCAGACTGGCAATGGCCAAGAAGGCTTTCTGAAAGAGAGCATCCTGCCAAGGAAATGTGACAGTCCAGAACTCGGAGAACGAGGGGGCCTCTTTTTAAACCATCAAGAAGCAATCAACCACAAAAATTACCAAAATCAGTAAAATTCAGAGGAGGACTCTTGGGAAAGTGTCAAAGTTACACAGAGCATTGTCATGACAGATCAAGTCAAGAGGAAGGTCTGAATGGAGCCAGAAGGGGAGCTGGGAAGGAAGGGATGGTTAGGACGCACCCATCCATGAACCTGGCCGCAGCCACACCGTCATTACAATGACACGCTCCAGCACTGCAGGGAGAGAGCCAGGCCTGCCCCCCACTTAGACCCAAAGCTCCCGGAGCCATCCAACAATTTTCTCTGTGATTCCCTGAAGGCTGAGCAACATTCTAATGACTAGTTTTGCTCTCCAGCTTCTGGTGTAATGAGACAGAGGAAATTTTCCTCCTTTAGCAGCTGGAATGAGACTCCTCTCAGGGACGGTCCTAGATTTACCAGGAAGAAATCCCGTTGATTAACCACCTGGGTTGAGGAATAAAATCCCAAGCAATAAACGACAGTGTCGATCCGCCTTCTGAGGAGGCTAGGTCCTGACCCTTTAGGGTCCTTTATTTCGTGAGCATTGCGATGAGTTTACGTCTACAACCTTGACTCTGACTTTCAGAATCTGAGAATTACAGGAAAATCAGGGTGGGAGGGTGGGGAGAGTAGTGGAGATGTCAGGCACCAGGTGGGTTAAAGAGACTTGGTCTCAGGGTTGTGGGTTTGAGTCCCACATTGGGTACAGAGATTACTTTAAAAAGATTAAAATTCTGGGGCACCTGGGTGGCTCAGTGGGTTAAAGCCTCTGCCTTCGGCTCAGGTCATGATCCCAGGTCCTGGGGTGGAGTCCCACATCGGGCTCCTGAGCACAGCAGGGAGCCTGCTTCCTCCTCTGTCTCTCTCTGCCTCTCTGCCTACTTGTGATCGCTCTCTGTCAAATAAATAAATAAGATCTTAAAAAAAAAAAAAAGATTAAAATTCTTTTAAAAGAAGAGAGAGCGAGCAAGAGAGAGAGCGTCTTCGGAGAGAACAGAATATTTAATGGGACTTTTAAGCTGTCTGCTGCGGAGTACACAGTTTGCCTCCTCATCTCCCAGTCGAGAATGCTGTTGCACCTGCTTGGAAGCATCCCAAGGAGGTTCTAAACTCTGCACACAGCTTGCTGCAGAGACAGCTCGGAGCGGCGGGGGCCGTGGACCCGGGGGCCAGGAGGAGGCCGAGGCAGGCAGCCCTGGGTGGTCTCCGTGCGTACGGGCTCATCGGGAAGCGGCGCCGGGGCTTAGGTTAGGTTGCCCCTGAGAGAAGGCTCGACCCTGGCGAAATCGTGAGCGGCCGGTTCTGACCGCACCCCGCTGGGAACGGAGAAGGTCAAGGGCTTCCCCGTCCTCGGGGCAGTGCCGCCTTCTTCAGCACAACCGGGAAGACTCCGGGACCCGCAGACCTGACAACTGGATGCCGCACTCAGACCTCCTCGGCCGTGACCTCCGGAAATGGAACCATAGGCTGCTGGGACGTAGGCCGACCGTCATGACACCAGCCCCAAGCTTCTGTGTTCCAGGGCGCCTGGTGGCTCAGGTGGTTAGACATCTGACTCCTGATTTCGGCTCCGGTCATTTTCTCAGGGTCATGGGATCGAGCCCCATATCGGGTTCCACCCTGGGTGTGGAGCCTGCTTGAGATTCTCTACCTCTTCCCCTAACCCTCCCCACCTGCTGGCATGCTCTCTCTCTCTCTCAAAACAAAACAAAACAAAACAAAACTATTCCATCTTACTCAGAGCCAGCAACGCCTGCAGCTTTCTAACTGCTACTAAATGGATTGGCTTAGGAATCGCGCCCGGGGCACAATCAGCCGCAAAAGGAGAGTAAGTGTTCAAAAAAAGGGGGTGGGGGGTGCTTGGGTGGCTCAGTGGGTTAAAGCCTCTGCCTTCGGCTCAGGTCATGATCCCAGGGTCCTGGGATTGAGCCCCCAGTCGGGCTCTCTGCTCAGCGGGGAGCCTGCTTCCCCCCCCCCCCCCCCCCGCCTGCCTCTCTGCCTACTTGTGATCTCTGTCAAATAAATAAATAAAATCTTAAAAAAAAAAAAAAGGGTGACTTGTCCCCAGAAGTCACCTCAGAATCCAGCGGTTGGAGCTCCTGTTCTACACACAGATGAGAACATCAAAGAAAGGAAGGCAGAGGAAGAGATGTGAGCCAGAAAACTCCCACCCGCACATGCTCACATCCTGCCTCACCTCGAGCACAACTCACTCTGAGAGATTCAAAAACGTGACACGCAGGAGAGAGAGAAGCCCAAGACCAGAGACCCTGGACGCTGCAGATCTCCCCATCCGGCTTCAGGCGTCCCTCCGGTGAGAGCGAAGGCCGCGGCGGCTCACACGGGCGGCAGCAGCCACTGTGAGGAGGGGAGCCAAGTTCAAGGAAACGTCACGGGAAAGAGAGCGGGAACGCATCAAGCAAGCAATCCCCAGTGCGGATCAGATACTGCTTTCCCGAGCAGGCCCACAGCCACTGCCCAAACGCCAGCGACTTGTCTTAAGTGCAAGTCACGATAATGTAGACCAGGTGTTTCGACTTCCTACCATGGTGGCTGGCAAGACCATCAATGGAGAGTCGTAATGGCAACAACATCTGAAGAGCATCTGTGTGGAAACACAGAACAGGCAAGCTTTTCTTTCTTCTCCAAGTAGGTGTCTATTCTGCATTTACATGGTGATAGCATCACGGAGATGGGGGACCGCGAGCCTTTTTGGAACAGCTCTCCCAGCCTTGAGAGTCACACTGGTGTTTTCTTTTTGCGATGGTTGTTTGTTTTAAAGAAAAGAACACCCTGATGATGGGAGATGTTGCTTCCGCGAGGCAGCTGGCATCTTCGGTGTAGGAGCTGTGGATGCCCAGGGGTGATCCCCCCCGACAAACATAGAAGCTAGGACGTTAGGAGGCACCAAAAATCAATTGTCCCTGATCCTTTCCCTTGGGCTGCCCCCGTCCTTATAAAAGGGCCCCTTACAAACGTTCTCAGGAACACGGGCAACATTTTTCAAAGTTAAGACCTCAGAATCAAATACAAATCCATTCCCTTTTTGAGCAGTGTCTCCAATCAGCCACAGTGAGGTTGCCCTAAGAATTCAATAGCAATTCACAGCCATTCACATAATTCAGCTAAGGTACTGCTGGGCTTCCCAGGGACCCGAACCAGGAACTGGACAGTAGAGCCACACTTTCTCAGCTGGTCTCTGTCTTTTTCTAGCTCTCTGTCTTTCTATTTCTGCTCTCCTGTTTTCTTTCCTTTCTTCTCCTTTTTTTTTTTAAATTTATGTATTTATTTAAGTAATCTCTACCCCCAAGGTGGGGCTTAAACTCATAATCCGGAGTTCAAGAGTCGTGCACTCTTCCAACTGAGCCAGCCAGGTACCCCCCACTCCTGTTTTCTCTCTCAACAAGTCTTCTCCACTTGCTCATCATGGTCCTAATCCAGAATGCCGACCCCAGCCCGCGTCTCCACAACCTCCCAGGTCTTGGGCCCACAGCCAAGTGGAACCCAGTAGCACCAGGTTCCAGGAAATGACCTGACGATGGCTTAGTTCATTTGTTTGGACAAAGCCATACAAGTTACAGGTGGCGGGCCAGGTCTTCTGGTCAGGGGTCCTTCCTGGTTGCAATCAGCCAAGGCCTCCTGTACCCTGGTGGTCCCAGATAGGGAGGGCCTCCTAGGAGGAAGAAAGCAATTACACTAAACAAGCCCCTTACTTTTATTTACTTCCCTATGGATAAAATCAGGGAGATGATATCTTATCTTTAGGTACCAGCCCCATAGGCAGGACCACAAGACATAGGGTTGGGTTGGTTTGGGTTTTTTAAGGAGACCCTTTGTCATTTCAAGGCCTGGGACACAAACCTGAGACCGAGAGCCCAAACTCGCCTGGTAAAGAGCAGGAACAGTTCCAGCCAGCGGGAGAATCTCCCATTTCCTGACTGTACCACAAAGCAGAGACCACTTCTAGGTAGAAGCCCAAACTTCTATAAGGAACTGAAAAGCCTCAAGTGTCCCACAGCCCAGGGACAGAGAGGCACAGAGAAGCATTTCTCGATAAGGGTGCTACTGGGGGGGGGGGGGGGCAGACCAACCCATTGTGGGATGGGACCGTGTCTGTGGTGTTCACATCTCCCATCTCAGTGCTGGACATTCCCGAGGCACCCCAGATGCTGTGACTGTGACAACAGTGGCAACCACAAATCAGAACCATCCCCCACATACCACTGAATGCTCTCTCCGGGGAGCACTAGCGCTGGGAGAAACCTGGAACCAGATGCCACCAGGCTAAACTTCTCGCCTGGGGACCCCTCTGCTCTGGGAAAAAGAAGAGAAGGGATAGCTGTATGGAAGTTCAAAAGAATTTAGGTCTGGGGCACCTGGGTGGCTCAGTGGGTTAAAGCCTCTGCCTTCAGCTCAGGTCATGATCTCAGGGTCCTGGGATTGAGCCCCACATCGGGCTCTCTGCTCAGCAGGGAGCCTGCTTCCTCCTCTCTCTCTGCCTGCCTCTCTGCCTACTTGTGATCTCTGTCTGTCAAATAAATAAATAAATCATCTTAATAAAAAATTTTAAAAAAAGGAATTTAGGTCTGACCTGAGCAGAAACCTTTTAGGAGGGATACCTGGATGGCTCAGTTGGAGAAGTGTCTGCCTTCAGCTCAGGTCATGATCACAGGGTCCTGGGATCCAGTCCCACATGGGGTTCCTTGCTCAGTGGGGAACCTGCTTCTCCCTCTGCCCACCACTCCCCCAGCTTGTGCTCTCCGTCTGACAAATAAATAAATAAAATCTTGAAGACAAAAAAAAAGGAAAAGAAACTTTTTTGGGAGTCATTGTAAAACAGCAAAACAAATTGCCAAAGAACGACTAGACTTTTGGGGGTTCTGAGGGGCAGTGTGTGTGTGTGTGAGTCTCCTGAATAACGAAGAAAACCATCTTCTTAAAACAGTGTAAGTGCATCCCCACACAGACATAAGAGAAGAGTTGAATTGACTGCCTGAGCTTTCAGATGGTACCTGGAAAATCTGTGGTGAGGAGTCTAAGGGACTAGAATTAATGTCCCATATTCTGTTAAAAGACACGGAATAATATCATTACTGACAGACACAATTACATACTCTAATGAGGCACTGTCACCTGTTAATAGTAGTTATGGTCATTTTCAAGTAATTAGCAGTAATGCAGAGACAATACACCACGACAGCATGCAAACACATCGCTACCCTGGGCGCCAGCATGTAAGGTCGCTAACGTCTCGCTCCTACGAGTCTCACGTCTCACGTGCCGAGCCGGCTCTGTCCACAGCGTCGCTCAGCCTCCTATTGACTTCCTTCCACGGAAGCCGAGCCCCAGTTCCCCTTCCATTAGAATAACCGGTAGCCTTCTAAATTTCCCCAGAAAACCCAGTCATTCGGATTTTCCACAGCCGCGAGGAGGAATTAATACCAAACCAAACAGGTCTTGCTTTGCTGGCTCGCCCACTCCCTCCCGACCTGCCACTAATGAACTCATTGTGTTTAAAAGTGAAATTTGGGGGCACCTTGATGGCTCAGTCAGTTGGGAGTCTGTCTTCAGCTCGGGTCGTGGTTCCAGAGTCCTGGGATCGAGTCCCACATCAGGCTCTCTGCTCAGTGGGGAGTCTGCTTCTCCCTCTCCCTCTCCTTCAGTTCTCTCTCAAATAAATAAATAAAATATTTTAATAAATAAAATAAAAGTAAAATATGATTATATCAGGAAGAGAAGCCACTCCGTGGCCACTCAGAACAGAAACTCGAGAGCATGCCTCGTTTTCTTGGAGTTCGGTTTTTGTGTGTGTGTGTGTGTTTCTCCTTGTTCCTGGTCCCCAGACACCTGGGTGGTAGCAAGAAATGCCTGGGCGCTGGCCAGGGAGGTTTTCTCCCTAATTCCTTCCCTGGCCTGTTTGTGGACTGGGGTAAGCATTACACTTTCCGAAGGATTCTATGAGGCAGGAAAACGGGCATGACAAAACCTTCCTCATCTACTTTGGGGGTGTGCGGATGAGGAGAAGTTCAACAGAACTCATGGAGGAGAACATGAAACCGCACCCCTGGGGCCACCCAGAAGGTGAGGCTGCTTCCTGGGTTTGAGGAAGTTTGGGATCTTTGGGGCAATATAGCAGTTCTAACCTAAATCCTCCCATACGTATCGAGGACTGCTTGTGTGTGCTCGGTCCCTGCTGGGGGAACGCAGCAATGATGGCGTATGTGCTGAGGGGTACCAGAAGACACCATCCCACGAGATGCCAGAATCTCTCTCTCTTTGGCATATGGATTAGTTAAAGGCCTTTGAGGACTAACAGCTTGGGGAAAAGCTCCAAAACCAGGGCACGGTTTTCCATTTGTAAAGGAAGTTGACAGGTAAAGGAAAGGTAGGAGGCTTGCACAAGTCTTAGTGGTAAAGGAAGGCAAGGAGTTAAATCTTCACAACCTGGCTCAGTTGGTGGCCGATGTGACTCTTGATGTCAGGGCTGAGAGTTCAAGTTCCACTTTGGGCCCAGAGCCGACTTTAAGAAACAAATAAGATAAATAAATCTTCACAACCAACCTTACTAAACAACTTTGTTGACCATAGTTTTCCTGGGCACCTTCCCATAACTCGACTTTGGCGTGTAGAAGCCCAAAACCACCTTCTTCATCTTCGCCCAAGATGGCACAGGAACCCCCGTTCTTTTTTTTTTTTTTTTTTTAATGTGGTAATTCTTTTTATTGTTTTTGCTTTTCAGAAAAATTAGTATTTGCCACACAATCTTGCCTGAAGTTTTAAGTCAATTGTTCAGGGATTTTTCTATTGAATTTACAAAACATTTGCTTTGCTAGAAAATTTCTCATCTTTTTCTTTGTTATTTGTTACACAACATTCAAGATTGATACGGCTGTCTTAAGATCTCAGATCTGAGAAATCTATGGCAAGACTTCTGGAAAGTGCATTAGCCAAGGTATAATTTAACAATTTGTTTTTAAAGATCTTATTTATTTGACAGGAACCCCCGTTCTTATCACCCCTTTGGGTTACTCCTCCCTAACTGCTCCCATGTGTACACACAGCAGGCACACGTTCATAAACTTCTGTTTTTCTCTTGTTCATCTGTCTTGGACCCTAGCTGGAGAATTTCTAGAACCTTCTAAACCTAACCCTCCACATGATGCGGTTTGGGACGTTTAGTCTGATCATTCAAAGAATCCCAGAAAATCTTAACCCTTGTCACCACGGGGATATTAGTCATTCTGAGTCATTCATCTGGATGCATGCCGCTGGGATGAGAGAAAGAACCCAGATTTCTCATTTTAGAGATAATCAAACTGAAGCCCAGATTAGTGAAGCATCTCATTCCTCTACTAAGAAAGCTTTCTACTAAAAATTACCTCCTTTATAAATTCTCAAATGTATATATGATATTTGAATGCTGGATGATACCACAAGACAGATGAGCATTGATTTAAATGCTGCAATCTGACAGATCCGGCCATCATTCATAGCCCGACGCCTCAGGAGAGCCATCCTTTACACATGGACTTGGGGACAGCATGAGCAGAATATACAGCTGAACCAGCTCTGCATGGGAGCTGTCCTTCCCCAGCGGCTAGGGCGCCAGGGCCCCAGTTGGAGCCCGCCACAGTTTCACCAGGATCACCCTGAGGGTTTGCTGAGCCCACCCCGAGGGCTTGCTGAGCCCACCCCAGCATTTCTAACTGAGTAGGTCTGAGTGGGAAGTAAGAATGTGCCCTTCTAACAACAGTTCATGCTGATGTTAATCCTGATGCCACAGGTTAGAGGGGAGACGATGCTATTACACTTTGAGGAGTCGATGCTAAGACAAAGATGGCCCCTATGTATTTAATTTACACAAATTTTAAGAAAACTGGTAATTACTTTTTTTTTTTTAAGATTTTATTTATTTGACAGAGAGAGACACAGCGAGAGAAGGAATACAAGCAGGGGGAGTGGGGGAGGGAGAAGCAGGCTTCCAGCCAAGCAGAGAGCCCAGTGTGAGGCTCGAGCCCCGGATCATGACCTGAGCTGAAGGCAGACGCTTAATGACTGAGCCACCCAGGTGCCCTCTTTTTTTTTTAAGATTTTATTTATTTGTTTGTCAGAGAGAGAGAGCACAAGCAGGGAGTGGGAGCAGGCAGAGAGAGAAGCAGGCCCTCAGCTGAGCAGGGAGCCCAACGCGGAACTCCATCCCAGGACCTGGGATATGACCTGAGCTGAAGGCAGACGCTTAACCAACTGAGCCACCCAGTTCCCTTTTATATGGTCCCATCCGCTGAATTGTACCCCACGCTCCAAAATTCATATGTTGAAGTTTCAATCCTCAGTCCCTTAGAATGTGACCCTATTTGGAGATAGGGTTTTTTAGGAGGTGATTAAGTTACAATGAGGTCTTTAGGGTATGACTGGTGTCCTGATAAGGGGAGGAGGTAAGGACACAGATACACACAGAACAAAGACCAAGTGAAGGCCCAGGGAGAAGACCTCCATCTACAAGCCAAGGAGAGCCTGCAGAAGAAACCAGCCCAGCCAACACCTTACTCCCAGACTCCCAGCTTCCAGGATGGTGAGAAATGACTTTGCGTTGTTTAAGCCAGTCAGGCTGTGGTCTTTGGTTACGGCAGTCCCAGCAAACTAACAGATGCCGAGAGGTAGGACGGCAGGAAGGGCTGTACGAGGAACCGGGGGGTATGCGTGCTAGCGTCAGCCTTGCTGACAGACTCTTCCTCTGGAATCACCAGGCTTCCCGCGCCTCCTGCCACGTGGGGTTTTGGTGAAAAGCAAAACTGGGAACTTATGAGAAAATGTTTTTTGACTTGCAGACTGCTCTGGCTCCGAACAATTAGAAATTCACATCATCACCACGGTCATCAGCCCCTGTATGAAGACCCTGGGAAGCTGTGGGACTCTCCAGCAGTGCCAGGACCCAGACCGAAGGCAGGCTCCCTGAGCGGAGCCAGCACTTCATTTGCTGGGGGTGGTTTTCAGCCACTTTGAGCCGGAGCCTGAGAAACCATGAAGAAAGAGGTTGTGACTGCAGAGACCGCTGAGGAAACGGGAAAATAAATCAGTAGAAAATACCCAAACTCAAGTTGAAGGAGCAAAATGGATGAAAAACACAGAAGAAAGAAAGGATAAAAGACACACGGGACATATGTCCCATGAAAAGAGTTAACCAACCAAAAGTTAAGAGAGATGTAATTGGAGTCCCAGAAACAAGGAGAAAGGGGGCAGAAGCAATAGGTGGAGAATTCTCCAAAATTACCCATAGCCATCCAGCCAGACTCCAAAAAGTAACAAACAGAAACACCACTGGGGGTGCCCGACTGGCTTAGTCAGTGGAGCCTGTGACTCTTGATCTTGGGGTTGTGAAGTCAAGGCCCACGCTGGGTATAGAGATTACTTAAAAATGAATCTTGGGGGGCGCCTGGGTGGCTCAGTGGGTTAAGGCCTCTGCCTTCGGCTCAGGTCATGGTTCCAGGGTCCTGGGATCGAGCCCTGCATTGGGCTCCCTGCTCAGCGGGAGCCTGCTTTCCCCTCTCTCTCTCTGCCTGCTTGTGATCTCTGTCTGTCAAATGGATACATAGAATCTTTAAAAAAAAAAAAAAAAAAAAAAAAAAGAATCCTGGGTGGGTCAGTCAGTTTCACCTCTGCCTTCTGCTCAGGTCATGATCCTGGGGTCCTGGGATTGAGCCTCCGTGTTGGGCTCCCTGATCAGCAGGGAGTCTGCTTATCCCTCTCCCCCTACTCATTCTATCTCTTTCTCTCTCTCTCTCTCAAATAAATAAACAAAACCTTTTATTAAAAAATCTTTTAAAAATAAGATAAAAAATAGAAATGTTACAAACCCCAACCAGAATAAATACAAAGAAAATAGTGAAAAGCTATTCAAGTATTAAGTGACATTATGTCCTAACTACACACATGGACTGTTTGGTAGAAAAGGAAGTGTTGAGATTGTTTGCTGAATCCAAAGGGTCAAAAAGAGCCAGAAAGAGTGACAGTCCCCAAGAACAAACAAGCCCCCCACAACCACTCGAGAAACATGCTAACACTGAGTTAATCTTTGTAAGTAGTTTTACTAAGAAATACTTATAAATACTATTTAGTATTCCTTTTTAAATTTTTTTTAAGATTTTATTTATTTGTCAGAGAGAGAGAGAGAGCGAGAGAGAGAGAGCACATGCAGACAGAGTGGCAGGCAGAGGCTGAGGGAGAAGCAGGCTCCCTGCCGAGCAAGGAGCCCGATGTGGGACTCGATCCCAGGACGCTGGGATCATGACCTGAGCCAAAGGCAGCCGCTTAACCAACTGAGCCACCCAGGCGTCCCTATGTAGTATTCCTAACGTGTTTGGAACAGTACCTAGCACATAATAAGAGGTAGAGAAGTCTTCTTTTAAAAATACATAGAATAAATAAATAATGAATGGAGAGGCACTTTTAGGTAAGAGGCTTGAGCAATAGAAACTTGATGGAGTAAAAGGGCCCATAGGGACCACGGAGCTGAATGAAAACAGGCTCATTAAGGACCCGGGTCTGAAGAGCCACTAGCCCTAACTAACCAATGAGCTACTTAGAAACAGACCCAGGTACCAAAAAAGGGAAAATTCCATAGCTTCCCGTACCTCCTCACTCTGCCCTGCGGCCCCTCACCTCTGCTTCCTGGCAGATGATCTCTCCTTTGCTGTCCTTCCCGAAGCTCCCCAGCAGGGTCTTCAATACACTTTCATCTCTTTTGTTCTGCCCTGGCTGAATTCTTTTGCTGGGCATACCCCTGGCCACCACATTTGGTGGCCCCCCATGAGGTCAGAGCACCCCACACAGAATACGATGTATGTTTAGGATACCCTGCTTCGAACCTCTGTTAGAGAGATACCAAAAGAAGCAGCTGACGTTTAATCAAAAAAGGATTTAAAAACTACCATGAAAGAATCTGCAATTTTCCAAAGCAAGGGTTCTGAACCTGCAGTCCTTGGATCCCTCAGGGGGCCCACAAGTAGAATTTAAGAATTCAAAAATTGGGGGGGGGGGGATTTTATTCTTATTTTCACCAGCTTCCAACTGAAATTCAACATTTTTCTTCTATTTTGAATATAACAATAGACTACAGTGGTGTGAGCAGTAACTATGACTTTGCCACTTTGCCATATCACTTAAAATTGTCTTAGGATATCACAAAATACCATTTATACATATTACTATTTTGAAATTATGGTATTAGATCTGCCACTAGATCTCTTTTTTGTTTTATATTTTAATTCCAGTTAGTTAACATGCGGTGTTGTATTAGTTTCAGGTGTATGACACAGTAAGTCAACAATTCCATACTTCACTTGGCCCTCATCACACGTGCCCTCCTTAACCTCATCACCTGGGGCACCTGGATGTCTCAATCAGAAGAGTGTACAGCTCTTGATCTCATCATGAGTTCAAGCCCCATGTTGGCTGTAGCGATTACTAAAAAAAGATAAATAAATAAACTTAATCCCCATCACGTATTTCACCCATTCCCCTACCAAAGCCCCACAACTAGATCTTGATGTTTGAAGTACTAATATGTAATATAAGTACTATATAGTAATATAATTATATATATGATTATATATAATTTATATAAATTTTTATATTTATATATAAATTTATACATATAAATTTATAAATATATATAAATTTATTTTATATTTATATAATTTATATAATTATATATAATAAAAATATAATATAAGTGCTATATGGTAAATTTGGTGTTTCAAAATAATTTTATAAATGTGCTTTAACATAATTGGTTTCCTCTGCAATTCCATATATCTTATTTTGTGCACTTAAAGACATTATTGTGAGAAGGGGTGCAAATCTTTCATTCACTTGAAAAGGGTCCATAATTTTTTTTTTTAATGTTAAGAACCCCTGATCTAAAAAAGCATTGGTCAGTTTCTCAAATTCTTAAAATCAATTTCTCAAAGTAATTTTACTTTATTGAATGTGAATAAGGAGACTTTAAATCAAATACCGTACAAGTGAGAGGGTCAGAAGCTCAAAAATAATTAGGCGTGATTGTACTGATCAATTAGCTTCAAGGATCAAGATAAGATAAATGTAAAATACCCTTTTGTTTTCAGGCTCCTCGTTTCTGAATAAATCATTAAACAGGGTCCCTTGATTTAGACTGTTAATGCTATAAAATCTTTAAAAAAAAAAAAAAAAAAAGGAGGCGCCTGGGTGGCTCAGTGGGTTAGACTGTTAATGCTATTTCCTTCTCTCATTTCCCCTTTCCTGCTCCTTGCTGTGCCTCCTGTGGAAAGCACCTCCTTACCAGCCTCCGAGACAAGCTTCTACAATCAAAACTGGTTCTCGACTATGAAAAGTACAGCGTAGGGAATGTTAGCAGTAATATTTTAATAACTTTGTATGGTGACAGAGTGGTAACTGAGCGTTTCATAATATATATAACGCTTAAATCACTATGTTGCACCCCTAAGTATATACTATTATATATGTCAACCATACTTCAATGAAAAACAAAAACAGATAAACGGTTCTCAACCTATTTTGTCTGGGGACGGTCACGTTGAAGAATATTATCTAACCAGTAAGACCCACTGACAGGCGTACACTGGGCTTCTCCCACCTCTTCGGTTCAGGATAATCACCCAGCCAATTCAAAACAAAGTCCCCATCCCCTCTGTGATCTGAGGCTTCTCTGCTTTGCCTTCCTTGAACTGGCTCTAGTTCGAGCTCTAAAATGCATATGTGTGCGTAATTTCCAGCCAGAAGAAATTCAACTGATCAAAGTAATGTATAAGAAATAGAAAGAAAGCAATACCTTTTCACTACTGTCCCTTTAGCTCCTTCCCAATAAGAATCTTGCCTTAAAATTAAATTTTCCTTCATACTTGAAGATAGGCTTTTTTGTCTTCAGTAAGACACTAATTCCTAATTCTCAGGTGTATAGAAATTGGCAGCCATGTTTAAAGTATCTATAGGAAGAGATTAGACTGTGACATAAGTAAGAAAATATAATGGAAAAGTAATATTTATTTGAGAGAAGATTCTATTGTATGTGTTATTATTTGGGGAAGGGGAGGAACTGACCTTTATGAACACTTAACCCAAGACCAAGAAGATGGCCCAGAGCCCACTGAATTATGGGGAAGGCCAGCCAAAAAGCATTCTCCAAGACATATCCACCCATTCTTCTCTGGTGGTGGCTCTCAAAAGTTGTCCCCTCTTCATTCCGTCACCATCCCCTTGGTATGCACCCATCACCTCCCACCCCCATCACCTCACACCTGAACCTGAGCGGCAGGCTCCTACATAGCCTTGCTATGACGTCCCTCCCCGTAGCCATTCTACCCTAGAAGGAGTAGTACTGTATGCACCCAGGGCCTCTCAGAGGTGGGAGGAAGCCTGGGCTACTTCCATTTTGCTTAAGGTTTCCAATATATTATTAAAATCAGGAAGAAGGGAGAGCCTGGCTCTCTCAGCCAGTTAAGTGTCTGACTCTTGATTTCAGCTCAGGTCATGATCTCAGGGTCTCCACGATCTCAGGGAGTCTGCTTAAGATTCTCTCTCTCTCCCTCTCCCTCTGCTTCTCCCCACTAAAATAAATCAATAAATTCTAACAAACTATAACAATAAAAAGAGGAAGAACAAAAAGGAGGCAAGCAAGAAAAGGAGAACAAGGGTGTGCAAAAAAGAGTTAGCCAAGCAAACTTGACTGCTATGTTTAGAAATGCCCGCTTGCAAGGTTGGCCCTTGGTGGGCATTTGGGAAATTGGATTTCTTGAGATCCCCACAATAATGCAACTTCTGGATTCCTTCTGGGAGTCTGGAATTTTGGAACATACCATTCAAAAGGGGCCTATGTGACCATCCGCCAGTAAAACCCTGGACCCTGAGTCTGTAGGAGCTTCCCTGATAGACATCCTCTCCCACCTGTTGTCACAACTTCTTGCTGGAAGACCTAAGCACGCTCTATGCGACTCCACCAAGAGAGGACCCTTAGAAGTTTGTGTCTGGTTTCTCTCAGACTCCACTCCATACCCCTTCACCTTTCTGGGCTTATTTTGCATCCTTTCACTGTAAGAAGTCATAGCCATGGGTATGACTATATGTTGAGTCGCGAGTCCCCCTAGAAAACCATCGGTACTGGGATGGTCTTGAGTCCCCCCCAACCAGAGAAGAAAAACTAACACTGAAATGGGAAAGCCAAACGGTGGGTCATTTTTACTTGTTTGCTTATGGTTTTTAGATAACACCTTGCAAATCGATTCACAGTGAGAAAGCAAGTAGAAAGGAACTGTTCTTCGCATGAGAATTATAACATTTATTAAAACATACAGATCAGTCCATGGGATGCTAGAAGCCGCACAGTCCAGTTAGGAGCCCAGAGGGCATCTGGTGCCGGGTTCTCAAAACTTTCTTAGCTGTGGAACCCTTGGTGAAAATGAACTCTCTCGTCAAAGTCAGCAGAGAAAAGTTCCTTTTCTCAGCTTCCTCCTCTGAGAACCCCGGGGAGCTGCTGAGAACCCCAGAACTAAGAGGAGGACAGATTGCAAAACAGCTGATGGAACACTTTCACTTACAGAGGAGAGAACCCAGGCTTAGACCAAAACGAAGGTTTGTAAATGAATTCAACCTTGACTGAAGTATTTTTGATGCCAACAAATGAGCGAAAGCCCTCTCTAAAACCTCTGCTTTTTAACTGCCCTTAATTTTTTTTGTCTAGCCTTGCCTGTGACTGTATGCTCCCTCCCCTCACTCTCTCTGTCTCTCTCAAAGAATGTGCTACCACACACCCCAAAATATTCATGGGTAAACTTCAAGGCCAGCCACGCGTCTGCCACTCCCACCCTCGGGGATGATGTTTGGCGAACCACTAGAGTGCCCAAGACACAAAATGCTAGAATTAGCAGAGGGGAAGAGCCAGTGGGAAGAAGGCCACAGAGCAACCAGCCCTAAGGGTTGTGAGGGACACAGAACCCACTTGTGTCCAAACTAAAAGACCAAGGCCCTACTTCCTTCTTTGACCCAAACTGCCCAGCACCAGCCTCACTGCTTTGCCACAGGAAAGTGAGCCTTTTACCAAGTTCTCCTCCCCACATGTCTTTGGGAATCCCCAGGGATTGCCCACATGCTCCACAAATCTGTCCTGCTTACCACTTGCCACCTCAACTGCCATCTGGCCCCAGCAGTGCCCCAGGCCATTACTCCACCCTCTTGCTGCCCTGAAACCTGATTCTCCAGGCAGCTGCTGTTGCCTGAGCCCCACCTCCAGCGCAGGCACAAACCCTTCCCTTAATTCCCCTCGGTGTCGGTTAATACCAGACAAGAACACTGGAGATTTTATGGAAGGCCAGGGCCTAACCAAAGGTAAAGCAACTTCGAGAAGCCAGAGGTAGAGCCTCCATAGGGCTGCTCCTGGGCCCAGGGCTTTGATCTGACTTGCTAGTCTCAGGCCTAGTTTTCAGAAGTCAGTTTTCTCCTGCACCTAGCCAAGCCCAACCCGCAATCTCCCCAAGATCAAGGAGAGGGAAGATTTTCCTGGAGTGGGTGGGGGAAATCCTCAGAAATGCAGAAATTTATTTCCACCTAAAAGAAGACAAACTTTATTTATTTTTTGAATTGTTTAAGGATTTTATTTATTTGAGAGAAAGAGAGAGAGCACGAGTGGGATGGGGGGAGGGAGAGGGAGAACCATGCTCCCCACTGAGCAGGGAGCCCAATGTGGGACTTGATCCCAAGACCCAGAGATCATGATCTGAGCCAAAGGCGCTTAACTGACTGAGCCACCCAGGCGCCCCTAATTTTTTTTTTTTTTTAAGATTTTATTTATTTATTTGACAGAGAGAGATCACAAGTAGGCAGAGAGGCAGAGGGGGAAAGCGCTGAGCAGAGAGCCAGATGCAGGGCTTGATCCCAGGACCCTGAGATCATGACCTGAGCCGAAGGCAGAGGCTTAACCCACTGAGCCACCCAGGCGCCCCCCCCCACAATTTTTTTTTTTAAGACAAATTTTAGGTCATTTGTCTGTCCTAATGTCAGCATATCTGAAAAGAATTGCTACTTTACTGCTGTTTCACCGAAGGTCTTTAAAATTATTTTCTAAAAAACAATGAACAGTCTATCCTCAAATTGAAGTAAACACCCCCCACACCAGGAAAAAAAAAAACCCAAAAATAAAACAGTGACATCAAAAATGATAGCTTGAATTTCTGAAAATGGCTTCTCCTTCTTTGAAGTACTGGTGTTTCGCAAAAACATCTTGGCCAGTAAGCACATGAAAACAGTTTCAACGTCACTACTTACAAGGGAAACACAAAATCAAAACCACAATGAGATACCACCTCACCACTCACACCCACTAGGATGACTCTGATCAAAACAGAAAGTAACAAGTGTTGGCAAGCATGTGGAGAAATCGTAGCCTTTATGCACTACGGGTAGGGAAGGTACAATGGTGCAGCAGCTGTGGACGATGGTGTGGAAGTTCCTAAAAATTTTAACATCGAATTACTATATGATCTAGCAACGCCACTTCTGGGTTGATACCCAGAGGAATTGAAAGTAGGAGCTTAAAAAATATATGCACTCCCATGTTCACTGCAGCATTATTCCCAATAGCCAAGAAGTGGAACCAACTCCAGTATCCATCGGTGGATGAATGGATGAACAAAATGTCATCCATCCATACAATGGAATGTCATTCAGCCTTAAAAAGGATGGAAATTCTCACAGAAGCCACAACATGGATGAATCTTGAAAACACTACACTATGTGAATAAGTCACCAAAGGACAAATATTGTATGATTTCACTTATATGAGATACCTAGAACAAATTTATAGAGACAGAAAGTAGAATGGTGGGTTCCAGGGGTTGGAGAGAGGGAGGATGGGGAATTAGTGTTTCATAGGTAGAGTTTAGTTTGGGAAGATGAGAAAGTTCTGGGGACAGATGGTGATGACCGTCACACAACAGCATGAATTTAATACTATTGAGCTGTACACAGAGAAATCACTGAGATGGTCAATTTTGTGTGGTTTGTATCTTACCACAATTAAAAATTTTTTTTAAATAAATAGCAAGGGACGAGAATGGGGGAGGACCAGTGTCAGACAGAATACCTCATAACAGAGACATCTATCCTCCTCATAGAACGTGAAGCTCAAAGGGACCTTTAAGTCACTGTTCTGGGAAGACCTTCCAATGAATGGCAAAGAGAGACAAGGTGGGGTTATCTCAGGTAAGGATGTATGGTTAAGGGAAAAGTATCCAAAATCACAGATCAGTTATGTCCAAAGGAACTTTCTGCAATAATGAAGATATTTTCTACACTCTGCATTGGGTGGCCTATGGCCACTACGCACTGAACACAGCAAGTGTGACTGAGGAGCTGGATTTTAGCATTTCATTTTAATTATGTTAAGTAGCCACACATACCTGGTGATTATTGTACTGTGCAGCACATAACGGTCTAGGTGGCCACAGACACCAGTCCTGTCTAAGCCTAACCCCCAGCTCCGGGCTTTACCATCATGGCGGCCCGGGTCTGTCTCAGCACCTGTGCTCCTCTATGAACTGAGTGCAATCTTCCTTTCCCTTACTCAGGGCTCTATCTCCTTCTGCTCACCATTGTCCATGGAGGACCCTCTCTAGTATGCCTACCCAGTGTCACCAGTACCGACTCAAATCCTTCTAAGTACCTGGGAACTCATTGGACTGTTCCATTGGAAAGACTTTTTTTCACAAGTGACCAAAACCTGTCAAAAAGGAAGATCTTAGACAAATGGCTAATAACTATAGGACCAAAGCAAAGTTTCCCATCTTTCCGTCATTCTCTACCGAGAGGTGACTTGACTGGTGGCTCCAAGCCAGACCTGGCTTGCAGATTTATTTGGGGTTGGCCACATACTTCCCAACATTTAAAAATTGGGATAGTTTAGGGACGCCTGGGTGGCTCAGTTGGTTAAGCGGCTGCCTTCGGCTCAGGTCATGATCCCAGCGTCCTGGGATCGAGTCCCATATCGGGCTCCTTGCTCGGCAGGGAGCCTGCTTCTCCCTCTGCCTTTGCCTGCCACTCTGTCTGCCTCTGCTCGCTCTCTCGCTCTCTCTCTCTCTCTGACAAATAAATAAAAAAAAAAAATTAAAAAAAAATTGGGATAGTTCACATAAAAATTCAAATCTTGGTGGGAGGGACACATGGGTGACTCAGTAGGTTGGGCGTCTGCCTTTGGCTCACTCAGGTCATGATCCCAGGGTCCTGGGATGGAGCCCTGCATCAGGCTCCCTGCTCAATGGAGAGTCTGCTTCTCCCTCTCCCTCTGTTGCTCCCCCTGCTTGTACACTCTTTCTCTGTCAAATAAATAAATAAAATCTTAAAAAACAATTTTAGATCTTGGATCCCTTTAAGAAACAGGAAGTCCTGGCAATGTTAGGCCTGCATCTCTGGACCCCCATGCACAACAGAGCACACAATTTCCATGTGCTGTGGCCCCCAAGAGGACGGTTCACTCATTCACAAGATGGGCCTGGCTCCCATGAGAATTTGTGTTCTGGAGAGGAAGAAGTGAGGAATCACATCGAATGGATCCATTATAGGTCTCCCTCCCACCTCCAGCCCCCCCGCCCCAAAGGCCACAGAAAGTCTATTTCTCTTTTATATTCCTAACACCTAGTGTGAAGTCTTGAACATAATAGGTGCTCGGTATCTATTCATTAAACTGAACTGAGATTTAAAACCAAAAAGAGAATCCTGAATTGCACCGTGTCCCTAAGTGGTTATCTAGCCTAGAGAGGACCAGTGATTTGCCCAAATGTCATGCTTGAGACAAAAATCCTATTCCCAGAACACTGCTCTCCTCTGCACTCTGGTTTCCCTGTGGCCTCAAAGGACATTGTTGTGACAGGGTCATACGTCCAGGGTGGTATGACAGCCTGGACCCCCCAAAGTCAACACACTAGCAAGGTTCCAACACCAGGGCCTTCCCAGTGGGATGCTCGGCCTTCTTTCACCAGAACACACAGCCAATGCCCGTGCAAGGGAAACCATAAAAGGTTGTGAAAGCTATTTTTAAACTTCCAAAGACCATACTGTACATTGATAATGGGAGCGTCTAAGTGCCCCGGTGTTATGGCCCCAGTCAGCACGCCACCTAAATGCTGAAGATAATCATCTTGCCTTTCATAGGAGCCTCTTGAAAAGGAGCCCTGTTCAATGCAGTGTTGCATTAAATGGAGCTGCTTTTAAATAGGCAAGGGCTCTATTTCTTTATGAAGAAAATCTCTGTGAATCACCATCTCCCTGCAGTGACACATTCGTGTATTCAACTGGATGCTTCGCTGGGTTTTTGTGTGTGTAAGCTGAAGCTGAAAATATTTTACTAAATATAAATATCTCTAGACGGCCGTAGGTTATTTTCCGCCTATTTTCTCCTTCTTACCATTTCCTTTCTCTTGTCCTACCAGTTAGGAGCTATCTCCTCTTTCTTATACCTTATCTCGTTTTCAGTGTTTATTGGCGAACCTGCGTAACCACTGGGTCCTAGGATTGGGGATCCCAGCCATAAATCTCAAATAATGACCACCATGGACAGAGCTGCTACTGGAGGGCCAGGCACTAGATTGGGGACATGCTTTTGCATGCACGAAATTACCCCATTTTTAATCAGGACGCGTCAATAGAATACAAGAAATCATCAGACAATTATCAGTCAAATAACAAAGCGCAACCAGGAGATACACGGAAAGAAGTCAGACATTGTTTGAATAGTTATAAGGGTCTCATGGTCCAAAGAGAAACATTCTGTGAAACAGAATACCCGTTTAGTCTCCGTTCAAAGGTCCTCCAGAATTAGATAGAAAAGACCTTCCTAATACCTTAAGAGCCAAAGAAATGCAAAATGCAATCCATCGTTCACCATGGCAGTGCCCCTGCCATGCGCAGTAAATAGGCCGCCCTCCATATGTTCCCTCAGGGTCAGAATAAGAAGGGATTCCGTGTGTTCCAGGACTGAGAGCTATTTCCCAATATTGCTCAAAGGGCACAAGTGTTTCCTTAGTAGGTCAACCCCCTATGATCCCAGGAAGAGTTAGAATTTAGCATAGAAGCTACTCATATTTTGGTGTCAGGGAGTAAGCTCCATATATTTGGTGTTTGTCCCATTTTGTTTGGGGGGCTCCCTACAGTTCCGGAAGCGAGGAAGTCCACGATCCAGGCACTGACAGATCTGGCATCTGCTGAGAATCTGCTTCCTAGTTCATAGAAGGCTGACTTCTGGCTGTGTTCTCACATGGTGAGGGGGCGAGGGAGCTCTCTGGGCCTCTTTGATAAGAACACTAATTCCATTTGTGGGGGGTCCTCCCTCATGGCCTCATGATCTCCCAAAGACTCCGTCTCCACATATACCATCACACTGGGGACAAGGAGGTCAATGTAGGAATTTGGGGGGTGGCGGGGGAACAAAAACATTTAGTGTATAACATTACTCCAAAATTTTGCCAAGTTTAAAATAATATGGCCATGGGAGACCTGGGTGGCTCAGTCTGTTGAGCATCTGACTTCAGCTCAGGTCATGATCCTGGGGATCCTGGGATGGAGCCCCACATTCAGCTTCCTGCTCAGCGGGGAGTCTGCTTCTCCCTCTCTCTCTGCCCCTCCTCCCTGCTCTTGTTTTCTCTCTCAAATTAAAAATAAATAAATAAAATAAAATAATATGGCCAATTAGAATAACAGTTCAGCTTCTAATGGCAACTTAGAATATATGCTGGAGTAATTGATTGAGATTTATGATTTTAAGTAGAACTCATACTGTTTCTACAATACTGGAACGCTGCAGCTCTACCGTATTTACACATTTATTAGATTTGTAAAAATTACTTAAATGTTTCAAGCATTTTGTCAATTAGATAATTTAAGTACTTAAGGAAATGTAATATGTTAAGCTTATAAATGTAGTTTAAAATATACAAAGGGGTTTAATTGACTGAGCTTATGATATATGGAACAAGCATAATTCAAAGACCCTTTTCAAATGGTCATCAAAACGTGCTGGAATGATAACGAGAATAGGAAGATTATTTTTTATTGGGTTTGGTTTTTTTTTTTGAAGTATCTTCCACACACAGCATAAAACCCAATGTGGGGCCTGAACTCATGACCCTGAGATCATGACCTGAGCTGAGATCAAGAGTCAGACGCTTAACTGACTGAGCCACCCAGGCACCGCTTGTAAGATTCTTAAACAAAGCTCAAAAACTTGAGAAGGATCTAGATTTCTAAATTTGTAATTGTAGTAAATTAAATGTTAGCTCATAAAGCGGAAATAAAGTACAGAATTGTCTTTCATTATACAAATATCAGCCCTTGAGGATATCCAAAAGCATAAATGTAAAAGACCATATTTGGGCTCCTAGTCCAAACGTCTTAGAGCCTACACCAATAGCTTGAGAGAATCTTGTTACCATACAGACTGCCTCATGGCATTACTGTTCATGCCAAAATCTCCCACTCCAACCCCCAGAGGGCTCTCAGAGCCAAGGATCTAAGAGTGAGCTTTCCACCCAAAAGTCTGTCCAAGGGTCAGGCAGCAGCGCTCAAAGTTCCCAGTATATCTCCAGAAGCAGAATTTCTTCCCCAGTGCCCATGAGCCAGAAGTTTGCTCAAAGGCTAGGGAATCCTTATGAGATTAGAGAGGCTAAGCAGATGACCAGACTGACTTAACTTGCTTGTGTCAGGAAGGAAAAGCTTTTGCTCTACCCTCTTAGGTTCATGACCTGGAGGCTTGCAAATTAACGAACAGAAGCCAGATTCACAGAAGGAAAGGAACACAAATGTTATTCATATTTTATGTGCACAGGAGTTCACAGAAAAAGAAATGAGACTCAGATTCAAACGATGAGACTCCCAGGCTTATATACCATTTTAACGAAGGAAAGGGGGGTTGGGGCTTCAAGAGATAAAAAATTACGGGAACATGACTAAGAAGTATATACACAGGAGAACTGATGAAGGTCAGGGTTCTTTTATGTTTTTTTTTTTTTTTATGTTATTATAGTAAGGTTTATTTATGCGGATTTATTTCAGTGCCAGTTCTTCCTCTCCAGCAGTAGGTCGCTCTCCACTTGCTGGTTCGAGAGAGGAGGACACCTTCACTGAGGGAAATCTAAGCCAATGTTAGACAGAAAAGGTGATGGAGGAGAACTCTCCCTGCATCCACTGATTCTCAATTGCTTTTAGCTCAAATGCCGAAGCGGCCTACTTAGGCCCGTACACACTGATCCCCTTCACCTGGTATGTTGTAAGGGTTTAATAAATGTGTATTTCCTGAATGTATGAAAGAGCTCCAAACTCCTTTGCAAATGACAAACAAATGTTAACTACAATATGGAAATCTGACCCCCACCCCGGTTCCTGACACATAGGCTCTTGGGGAGGCCGTGGTGCCTTCCGTGGATCTTTGCAAGGGTTAATGACTGCTTCTCTGAATCTCAGTGTAGCAGCTGCAGATGACGTCAGATTTTCTGCCACAATGACTGACATCAAAACAATGAATCCATCAAGGGGAAGGCCAAGGCACCATTTGGGGCTCACAGGAAAGGACTGGGCAGAGCGCTCCCAACAAATGAGATCGGGAGAGATTTTCCCCGCTGCAGGAGGATACCCCAGAACGTGAACGTCTCAGACATTTTCACAAAAGAACAACAGCCTGTCTCACCGGGAAAAGAACATACAGAATAGACATTAAGAAGCACAGGGCAAGTCTGTTTCAGCCCCACGTGGAGACGGGGCAGAAGGCTGGGAATGGGTGGAACTGGTTTGAGTAACAAAAGCGCATGCACGTCCCCAGGTCTTCCCTCTCTCGGGTGCTCTCCTCAGGTGCAAGAACATGCCTCACACATGGGTGCAACCATCTCGTTCCTAATAAAACACACATTCTGATTAATGGGGCACCTGGGTGGTTCATTCGGTTAAGCCTCTGCCTTTGGCTCAGGTCGTGATCCCAGAGTCCTGGGATCCAGTCCCACATCGGGCTCCCTGCTCAGCGGGGAGTCTGCTTCTCCCTCTTCCTCTTCCTCTGTTCTCTCTCTCTCTCTCTCAAATAAATAAATAAAATCTTTTAAAAAAAAACACACACACATTCTGGAATATTCCACGTCCTTCTCCTAGAGACACCGAAAGCTTTGGAAACAGCCATGGCCTTCAAAGCTGCAGCAGGAACATCCTGCCTTGGTGAGTCTTCAATCAGACAGCTGACCAGGGGTGTGGAGGTGTTCGTCTACACCCTCTGCCTATGCGTGCTGGTGCCCTCTGGCGTGGGGCCGCAGTTCCATGGCCTGCTTTGGCATCCCCCGCCCACCCCCCCACCACAGACCAAAACCCTCGAGAAAGAACAGCACCCTGGAAAAGCAGTCTACAGCGCTCTTTTCCAGAAAGCCTCAGGACAGGCAATTTCTTTGCAGTTCTGGGCTCATCGTATTCAATTAATTCCCTACAGCCAACTACTTCACTCTAGGTAATGACTCTGAAGAGACCAAGAAAGTGACGCAACTTCTTCTCTTTCTCTCTCAACCACCTGCAAGGCTTTTCTCTGCTGCCTTCAGCAGCCACTCCCCAACCTCCAGAAAGTTTGAACGGCAAACAGCGGCCCCATGGTGGCAGGTCCCAAGGGCAGGACTGGAAGCATGGAGGGAGGCGGCCAGGGGGGTAGAGGGAAAAACTCACATTTCTCTCGCAAAGAGTGAAACAGAGGGGGCACCTGGGTGGCTCAGTAGGTTAAAGCCTCTGCCTTCGGCTCAGGTCATGATCCCAGGGTCCTGGGATCGAGCCCCGCATCGGGCTCTCTGCTCGGCGGGGAGCCTGCTTCCCCCTCTCTCTCTGCCTGCCTCTCTGCCTACTTGTGATCTCTGTCTGTCAAATAAATAAATGAAATCTTTAAAAAAAAAAAAAAAAAAGAGTGAAACAGAGGTCCAGGTGGTAAACGCGACTTCCAATTACTTGTCTTAAACCAACCCTGAAATGTGAAGTTACCGTATTTCCTCAACAGACAAAGAGAAGATCCTGCGTCTGTAACTAAAAGGCCTTTGTACTCTAAATACAGAGTTTTTACCTGAAATTCTGCCTCATCCTGGCGTTTCTTCTTTGCTGTGGAACAAGCAGGCTCTCATCTTTTTTCTCTTTTTCTCTTTTTTTTTAGATTTATTTATTTGAGAGAAAGAGGGAGAGAGAGAATCTCAAGCAGGTTCCCTGCTGAGTGGGGAGCCTGAGAGCCTCCATCCCAGGAGCCTGAGATCATGACCTGAGTCGAAACCAGGAGTCTGGTGCTTAACCGACAGGGGGCCCCCAGGCGCCCCAAGCAAGCTACCATCTTTCAGGTTCGGCAGCCCTTCCCATAAAACGCTGGGCCAGGCTGGAACAGAATAAGGAGTAGGTTCTCAATGAAACCTGTTTCAGAATAACCCGGGGCAGCTTATTAAAAATGCAAATTCCAGGGACGCCTGGGTGGCTCAGTTGGTTGGACGACTGCCTTCGGCTCAGGTCATGATCCCGGAGTTCCGAGATCGAGTCCCGCATCGGGCTCCCAGCTCCACAGGGAGTCTGCTTCTTCCTCTGACTTTCTCCTCGCTCATGTTCTCTCTCACTGCCTCTCTCTCAAATAAATAAATAAATAAATCTTTAAAAAAAAAAAATGCAAATTCCAGGGGCACCTGGTGGCTCAGCGGGTTAAAGCCTCTGCCTTTGGCTCACGTCATGATTTCAGGGTCCTGGGATTAAGCCCTGCGTCTGGCTCTCTGCTCAACAGGGAGCCTGCTTCCTCCTCTCTCTCTCTCTCTCTCTTCCTGCGTCTCTTCCTACTTGTGATCTCTGTCTGTCAAATAAATAAATAAAAATCTTTATTTTTAAAAAATGCAAATTTCAAAAAAAAAAAAAGCAAACTCCTCTACCACGCCCTGACCTACAGGAGGCTTTGCATTTTTAATGAGGGTCCTCTGATGAGTCTTGTGCATAATAAAATTCGAAAACCACTGATATAAAGTCTACAACTCTAGGGCAAGGGTCACAGAGTCCCGACAAGGAGGAGTCAAGATGTCTACTGCTTTCAGCCATAGGAGTACAGGCTTTGAGACCCCCCTGGGAAGACAGACCCTTCACCTGGGGTGTAAATGCAAATTCCCATCCAGCTGATTCCGCTGGGTAGTCTCAGGTAGCCCAGTGCCACCCAATGCTGGAGTAGAGCTGAAGGATTAGTTTATAATCCCAATAGCCTGGGTTAGATAAAGCGCAAAAGGAAGTTGCTCAAACTCGAAAGTATTTTGAAACACCAAACTCCCCTTTAAAATGCAAATACTCCCCCAGAAGGCAGAAGCTACTCTTTTTATGATGACTTATTTGAATCAGATTGCTTTCCTCTTAGCTGAACTCAGTCCCACCCAGATGGTGGACAGTTTTCACTAGAGAGGGGAGGAGAGAGGAGTAAACAGGCCTGAATGGGATCTGCCCTGAAGGTCTCAGAGGGACTGAGGGCAGCAAAGGGTTTTTGCTCCAGGGAGGAGAGAGGCCAACAAGTGTGAGAGGTCTCGGGAGAGAAGGTCATCAAAGACAGATTTGCCCACATTGCAATACTGATTTTAATAGGGAGACTGCAGTGTGGCCAGAACCGGGCCACGCCCTGGGATGCTCACAGGAACAAGACACAGGCCCGTCCCTGCAGGATTGAAGGCCCAGCAAGTTGGTCTCCAGCACTGGGGGAAGAAGCCACCACTTGGCACCCTCACGCTCTTGGCGTGGTTCCATTGGTTGCTGAGACCAGTCTAAGCCATGGCAGGGCAAGATCTTAGTCAACACTGGAATGTCTGAAAACATATCCAGTCCTTCTTTAAGAATTCCACACATACAATTCTCCAGAGAATATAGGTGACTTATATAAGAGAGTTTAAAACCATTAATTTGAGGCCTTTAAATTAAAATCTTAAATTAAGGACAAGTCATATAAGGGAGGGAAAAAACTTTTCCTCTACCGTCTTAGGTTCAGTGTCTAGGGTCTGCAAATTAAATTGACAAAGAAAAACAGAAAGGCATGTGATTTTTGTTGATGTTAATATTTTTATACACACGGGGCTTCAGAGAAAAGAAGTGGAAACCCCATTTTAACAAAGGATGATAAATTGTGGAGAACTGATTAGACAAAGGAAAGGGGGTTTGGGCTTCTAGAAGGAATAAATTGTGGGAAGGTGACTAGGATATATGGGGGAAACTAATGGAAGATAAGAGTTATTTTAGTAAAGTCTGTTTATATAGATTCACCCCGGCCTTGACACCCCTTCTGTGGTGATAAGAGGTGCTCTCCCCTTCCTGGTACAAGGACAGCACCTTTCTCACAGCAAATTTATGTCCTGCTTTTAGGCAGATGGAGGAGGGCAGAGAGCACTTCCTGTGTCCGCTCTTTCTCAGTCGCCTTCAGCTCAAAATAAGCCTTCTTCCGAAGTGGCATATTTGGAAGTGGCTTACTCGGATCAACTTCAGCCACTAAAGTCTTTGCTGGACCCTATAACTCAAGTTCAAAACCATCACATCCTTATGGAGGTGATGAGGGTGACTCAGCCTCCCTCCTTCGCTCCCAGACAGAACCGATTTGTCCAGCCTTCCTCCTTCAAGCTCTGGCTTGCTCTCCCGGGGCACTCAGTCTAACTTGTCTTCTTGTAACAGCTTCATGTTACCTATGACTTGCAACTCTGGGATGGATTCAAGTCCTACCTTATCTGCTGACCTTGTGGAAGTCATTTAAACCTGTTAAATCAATCTGACCTTAGAAATGGGAGGAAGACTAGCTACCTCATGGAACTAATACAAGGAACAGACCAGATATTGCTGGGTTACTGTACTTCCTTGAGACGCCCCATTAATTTTGGATGGAGTCTGTTCAAGCCTTTAGATGTCTTTCTCTTGGGGGGCGCCTAGGTGGCTCAGTGGGTTAAGCCTCTTCCTTCGGCTCAGGTCGTGATCTCAGGGTCCTGGGATCGAGCCCCACATCGGGCTGTCTGCTCAGCAGGGAGCCTGCTTCTCCCTCTCTCTCTGCCTGCCTCTCTGCCTACTTGTGATCTCTCTCTCTGTCCAATAAATAAATAAAATTAAAAAAAAATTTTTTTAGATGTCTTTCTCTTGGGCCAACTCATTTCTACAGTTCCAGTGCTGTTTAAGGCCCCCTTCATTTCTCCGACAAGGATTTCGAACACTTACTAAGTTCGAGACGGTGTGCTAGATAAGGAGTCAGCAAAATATGCCGGCTATTTTTGTAAAGCCGAGAGCTAAGAATGGCTTTTATGTTTTGGAGTGGGTTGAATAGTGTCCTCCTAAAATTCATGTTTATCAGGGACTTCTGAATGTGACCTTTCTGGGAAATAGGGTCTCTGCAGATACCATTAGTTGAGGATTTTGATATAAATTCATCCTTCAAAGGGAACACCGCCCTGCCAGTGCTTTGATTTCAGACTTGTAGATTCCAGAAACTGAGAGAATAGTATTTGTTGTTTTGGGGGCTTAACCAATCATGGTAATTTGTTATGGCAGCCCTAGGAAACGAACACACATTTTTGAATGGTTGAGGGAAAAAAAAAATCAAAAGAAAAATTATGTTTCACGATACATGAAAGATATATGCACTTAGAACTGCATTATCCATAAATAAGGGATGATAGAAACAAAGACACACTCGTTTATTTAGGTGTTCTTTTGTGCTACAACAATAGCAGGGGTGAGGTGGGACCAAGACTGGATGGTCAGCAAAATCTGAAACAGGTACTAGCCACCCTTTACTAAAACGTTTACCGACCCCTGCTCTACATGCCTCAGATTAAGATAAATATAACCCCTACCCTCATGTAGATTATATGATGGCAAGGTACGTAGATATTAAACAACTGATTACAAAATTGACTAATTACAACAGTGATCTTTATAGTCATGAATGATGTTGTAACTGGAGAATAAAGCAAAAGTCAGGGGGGATATGCAGAATCCAATCATAAGGCATCTTCAGATCTGTAAGAGAAACCAATCCATGTAAAACAAGTTCAAAAAGGTAGGAAAGAATCTGATGGAATGTTACTAAAGAATCTTTGGTGTCCATTCCAATTACCTATGGATGCTTAACAATCTTGCCAAACTTAGTAGAGTAAAACAAACACCATGTTTATCATACTTAAGGGTTTTGAAAAGTCAGGAATTCAGGCAGTAAACCAGAGTGATGATGTGTCTCTGCTCCACAATTTCTGGAGCCTCCGTTAGAAAGACACCAAAGGGGAGGGGCTGGAATTTTCTAGAAGCTTCTTCACACAAATGTTTGGCCCCTTGGCTGGACTCATTCAAGGCCCACCTCGGACCAGCTCCGTGGACCTTGGGCTTCCATGAAACATGGCGGCCTCAGGTAATCGGACCTCTTTACACGGTGGATCAGATCTCCAAGAGGAAGTGTTCCAGTGAACAAAATGGAATCTGCATGTCTTCTATGACTTAGCCTTAGAACCCACCACTTCTGTGGTACTCTTCTTGCTGAAGTTGTCCCAAAGCCAGCTCAGCTCCAAGTGGAGGGGACATAGATCTTGACTCTTGGGGGAAGGTATGTCAAAAAAATATGCAGCCATGTTTTAAGATGACCAGGGTCAGATAGATAGACATTAAGATGCTTTAGGAGAACCACAGAAATGCAATATCCTACCAAGCATTGAAGAAATTATCCTTAAGCTGGGAAGAGCATTGCAGATTAAAATCAAACAGAAAAATTGGAGGCGCCTGGGTGGCTCAGTGGGTTAAGCCACTGCCTTCAGCTCAGGTCATGATCTCAGGGTCCTGGGATCGAGTCCCGCATCGGGCTCTCTGCTCAGCGGGGAGCCTACTTCCTTCTCTCTCTCTCTCTGCCTGCCTCTCTGCCTACTTGGGATCTCTCTCTGTCAAATAAATAAAGAAAATCTTTAAAAAAAAAAAAACAACAGAAAAATTGGGCAATAAATACTTCCAGCAAAGAGAAGCTATCTGTGAAAACAATACCTTAGTTATGGAATCCAGGTTATAATAACGATAAAAATGGTTCACTGAGCCCCATAAATGTCATGGGCAAGAATTGAGCTTTTTGGTTTAGCCACACATCTCTCTGGTTGCAAGGCAACATCAGTGTACTGAGGCAGCACTCCCAATTTGCTTGGGAAAATCCATTCTTTCTTAGTAGGAAAGTATCTTTTAACATTGAGAATGTTTAGAATTAGTGAAGTAAACCCAACCCACGGTATTAATACTTTTATGCTAAACTTAGGAATAATATGGGTACACAGGGAGCTTTAGTGGTATTTGAAAGAATCTGGCAAATAAAAGTATTTGGCAGGTGGGCCTTGCAATTCTGATTTAAGATGCATAACTGAGGAATTGATTTTGACTTATGGTTTCTGGTTGGTTGCTCACCCTCTTCAAGCCTTTGCTCAAATTCCTCCTTCTCGGGGAGCATTGACCATTCAGTTTAACTCAGCTGTTCCCTCTCCACCCCAATACTGATCCCCCAACCCTACTTTCTTCTTCCCAAAACACTTACCCCCTTCTAACATACTACTTAGTGTACATATTCATTATTTACTGCCTTTGCCTCTAACTGGAATATAAACTTCAGGGGAGTGAGAACTTTGTTTTGCTCACGGATGAGTTTCAAGCACCCAGCCCAAGAAAACCATAGTAAGCGCGCAACAGATACTTGTGGAATGCGTTAAATATTCCTGTTTGTAAATAACCATGGAGCATTTGAGAGAACTTAAGAGTCCCCCTATTTATAAGCTTAAATTTATTTATTCAAATTATAAAAACCTTTTAAATGTTTGGGAAGGTTTTGTTTGCTACTCAGGTCATTGATGGGCTTAAAAAGAAAACTGAATATATTAAATTTGTCAATACAGCTAAAAGTGTCCAAGGAATATAATTAACTAATTTACCAAAAAAAAAAAAACCTCTTGTGGGTGTAAAAATCTGCTAGAGTTATAACTAGAAGAGTAAGATTGTAAGTTGTGTTTTTTTTTTAAATTTTTATTTTAAGTAGGCCCCACGCCCAACATGGGGCTTGAACTCACAACCCTGAGATCAAGTCACATGCTCCACTGACTCAGCCAGCCAAGTAACACCCTAAGTTTTTGTTTTTGTTTTTTTGTAATTAACTCTAATAAATCCAATGTTGTTGTTGTTTTTAAAACCCCAAAGCAATTGTGAAAGATGGACATTAGTCATCATATATAAAATCTACCATAAGGAACACAAACACAGCCCATTTATAACATCTAATATTGGAAAGGAGAAGTCCAGAGTGACCCACCCTAGTTGAGGGTGTTGTAAAACTGACCAAAACAGATACCATCCAGCAGAATTCAGGTTATGAATTATGTGAGGGTGAGCAGTGCTCCTATAACCTCACTACTAAATTATAGGGAAGGCCGGTCACGGATCAGATTCTGCTACCCATACTGACAGTTCATAAACTTTTATTAGCAAGCAAGCACAACGCATTTTCTAGAAATCTTTCTGTATGCCCAAAGGGTCACTGCTCTCTGTTCTTTCAGACGAACAAGCAGTTCACTAGCTGTCACCATGTCGCTGGCATCAGGAAGTCCTCCAGACCCATGGCCGGGCACAGGACTGTGGAGGAATTAAGCCCTGGGAGCCAGTCCCACTGACACGGACTAGAGGTGCCAACACCCGTACACTCTGTTCCTGCAAGTCAGGGAGCCTCTGAGAAACTCCAAGCAGAACACCCAGTACCTACGATTTCATCAGGTCACCCTTCTTAGCATTCATCAAGCTAATCCACAACCCATGATTTCAGCCATAGAACCCCAGCTCCAACATTCACTACACTAATTAGCAGAGCACTTGGCATTGGAATATGTCCGTATCAGAAGCAGCTTCGGAAATGAGGGCTGGAGACCCCGTCCCTGCCCCAACCCCAGACAGCCTCCCTCCCTCCCCATTCTGCCCACACGCTACGGAAGTGCCTCTCCACTCTCCTGCCTTACCCCCTCAAAGGCAACTGTGTTCCAACTGTGGATTGTGACACCGCCAACATGAACAGACCTCGCTTCAAAGTGCTGGGAGAACTTGAGAGGAAGATGCTTTAGATAAATCCATTAGCTTGTCAAAAGCTTCCCGTCAAATCGCATCACTGCCATACATCCTTGCATAACGAAGTATCTTCTCTTTGTCTTCCAACCGGTGGCTCCAAAACTACTCACAAATTAGCATGGGCTTTCCAACTGTTACACATGACAGCCGAGGAATATTTTATAATACTAAACAAGTCATATTACCCTTAAATATCCAAATGTATGTTTGTAGGAGGATAAGGACCCTGATACAACTGGGTGATAACTGATTCTCAGCACCAGCCACGGAGGGACAGAGAACAGTAGATGTGCAAATTGTTTCGCTTTTCCGTAACAACACGGAGCAAGATGTTAAGTTGATTTTCGACAAAAGAAATTCGCAGTGTTGTAAGTAATTTTTATTTTTATTTTGATAATTCCAGTAATTATTTGGACATTCAAAACCTGTAGGCACTTTCATAATAATTTGTATTTCTGCCTTTTGCTTTTTAAATAATTTGGAATTTTAGAGAGAAAACTTACGACGAAAGTTGGAGAAATAATTTTAATTTTTGAATTTTTAGCATTATGAATGCTAATGTGATGAAAATACATTCGAAGTGTTAAAATAGTATCACCAGCCACAAAACACAAATTATGTGAAGATCATGAATATAACAGGAGAAGTGATTTCGCTGAAACAAAGATAAGAAAAAATGAAATGCTGGAGAATCGCTACGTAATGTTTATGAACTGTGTGTATCTTTGTGTCACCTATGATCCAAATACCTCTAGCCCATCCAGTAGAACACTCTGACAGGAGCCATCATAATTAAAATCAGTTGGCTTTGATATATTGCCAGCTCTGAGTCATATAAAAACTTCACCTTTATACATATGATTGTTAATGACTGTATATTTGACAAGGTCAAAGAGAAAAAATTATTATTTAGCAGATTATTAGTTATGGCCTATAACTTTTATTTAGGTACAGGGTCCTGGGCCCTCCAGGTGCATGCATGCCCTGGGCCCCACAGATGTTGGGGACGTCTAAATGTCAGGCCCTGAAGAGAACGGTGGTTGACCTTGCACACTGATGTCTGGCCTTGACTGAGGGTGCGTCCCTGCGTAGAAATCTAGCTGTGACAGAGACTTAACTGCAACAGAAGACGTTCTGTGTGAAAATTTGGAAGGAAGCAGACACCCTTTGTGGAAAAATTGGGCCTGTGTGATCTGCTGATGGGAATGTAAAATGGGGTAGCCACCGTGCAAAACAGTAAGGAGGTTCCTCAAAAATTAAACATAGAATTACCATATGATTCAGCAATCCCACTTCTGGGTATACCCAAAAGAATTGAAGGTGGGGGTTGGGGGAGGTGCCTGGGTGGCTCATTTGGTGACTCATCTGACTCTTGATTTTGGCTCAGATCATGATCTCAGGGTCGTGAGATTGAGCCCCATGTCAGGCTCTGTGCTCAGCTGGAAATCTGCTGGAGATTCTCTCTCCGTTTGTTGCTACCCCCACTCACGTGATCTCTCTGTGTCCCTCTAAAATAAATACATCTTAAAAACAAATCTTAAGAATCAAAAGCAGGATCTTGAACAGATATCTGCGTACCTGTGTTCCGAGCAACGCTATTCACATGAGCCAAAAGATGGAAGCAATAGAAGCAACCCACGTATCTATCCAAGGCCGAATGGATAAACAAAATGTGGTCTACTCACACAGTGGAATATTATTTGGCCTTAAAAAGAAAGGAAATTTTGACCTAGGCTACAACATGGATGAACCTCGAGGACTTTAAGCTAACTGAAATAGGCCAGTCACGAGAAGACAAATACCGTATGATTCCAGGTACATGAGATACTGAGAGCGGTCAAGTTCTCAAAGAAAATGGAATCATGGCGGCCAAGGGCTAAGGGGAGGAAGGATGGCAAGTTACTGCTCAGCGGGAACATGGTTTCAGGTTTGCAAAACAAGGAGGGCTCTGTTGATAGGTTACACAGTGAGCACATACTTGACACCAACTGTGCACTTAAGAACAGTCAAAATGGGGACGTCTGGGTGGCTCGGTCAGCTGAGCGTCTGACTTCAGCTCAGGTCAAGAGACCAGCGTCCTGGGATCGAGCCCAGCATCAGGCTCCCTGCTCAATGGGGAGCCTGCTTCTCCCTCTGCCTCTGTTGCTCCCTCTGCTTGTGCCCACTCTCTCTCCGTCAAATAAATAAATAAAATCTTAAGAAAAAAAGAACAGTCAAAATGTTGAATTTGGGACTAGGTCTATTTTACCATCATTTCTCAAAATGTAAAAGGCAGACCTCCTCACACGGGGAAGCGGGGAAGCTTCTCTGAACAAGGAACTTCTAAACTGAGAGGTGAAAAGATGAATGAGCAAGACCATGAGGAACGAAAAGGCCAGGAGGGCCGGAGCAGGGGGCGGGGAGTGCGGGCTCCCCGGGTGGGGCCTGGTGAGCGGGTTAAGAGCGCAGCAAGAGGACGGGGAGCACAGGCGTGTAAGGTGTGGTGTCCGTGGAACAGGCAGCAGGCCGTTCCACCGTGTCCGACAGCACGCGCTAACTGACACGGTAGGGAGCCCAAGTCTGGAAAAGTCCAGGAGAGGGCAACAGACCTCAGGACGCCTGGGAGGCGGAACTTGATGCGTCACCAAACGATGAGGGCATGAAAGGCCCAGACCTTGGCCCTGTGAGCCCTCCGTGGTGGATTCAAGCTGCCTCTGCAGACACAGGGGGCAGCGCCCCACCCCCCCCCAACATGCCTCCACCTCCTGGTGCCTCCTGGTGCCTCCTGGGGCCTCCTGGGGCCCAGACCTCAGCCTCCACCACTCACCACCCAGGACCCCTGTTTTGTGGCTCCTGCCCTCCAGCCTCCTTCAGGAGAGGGCTTTGTTACCTGCCTCTGGCCTCCAGGACTCCACCTTGGGGAGCCTGCCTCGCCGTGAGACATACTGGACAACCACTACCAGCACTTGGACATGGTAAGCCATTTAACCTCTCCAAGACTCGGAGTCCCTGCGTGCAGTGCGAGGATGACAGGCCAGGCCTATCCTATCTCCAAGGCTGTTTCGAGGACCATGTTGGGTGACCGGTATTGAAACTCCTTATACATCATAGAGCCAATAATGAAAGAGACCACGAAGCAGATATAACTGGGCCTGGACGGACCTGTGGACTCATCTCTAAGTTGTTGCAAGGGCCAGGGAGCACGTCCACCTAAGCCGTCCAACACAGCACCTGGAAGAGGTGGGCATGTCCCTGCTGCCGGCGACAGTACCGGTGGAGATCACAGCTAACCCCACAGCATGCAACAGATGACAGATCTGCTATCCCACCGAATCCGTGCCCAAAGCCCCTGGATTCTGCTCCCTCTCACGGGACATCAAGAATGCCCGTTAGACTGCTCTTTGAAAAATGGATTGTTGGGGGGCGCCTGGGTGGCTCAGTGGGTTAAAGCCTCTGCCTTCGGCTCAGGTCATGATCTCAGGGTCCTGGGATCGAGCCCCGCATCCGGCTCTCCGCTCGGCAATGAGCCTGCTTCCTCCTCTCTCTCTGCCTGCCTCTCTGCCTACTTGTGATTTCTATCTGTCAAATAAATAAATAATCTGTAAAAAAAAAAAGAAAAAAAGAAAGAGAAAAATGGATTGTTGGGAGACAAACCGTAAGAGACTCTTAACTCTAGGAAACAAACTGAGGGTTGCTGGAGGGAATGGGGCATGGATGAGGTAACTGGGTGACGGTCATGAAGGAGGGCACGTGACGGAATGAGCGCTGGGTGTTGTATGCAACTGACGAATCACTGACCTTTAGCTCTGAAACGAATACACTGTTAAATGATTTTAAATAAAAAGAAAAAAAATAGGGCCCCCTGGGTGGCTCAGTCGGTTGAGCATCTGCGCTCAGCTTAGGTCATGATCCCTGGGTCCTACAATCGAACCCGGCATCGGGCTCCCTGCTTGGCGTGGAGCCTGCTTCTCCCATTCCTTCTGCCCTCCCTCCTGCTTGTGCACTCTCTTGGACTCGCTCTCTTTCTCACGAATAAATACAATCCTTCAAAAATTAATATATAAATAAAAATTACTTGAAACAAACAAAAACAGCGGTTTTTCTCCCATTTATCACCAAATGAAATCCAATACAGGCACAGCGCTCCCCCAACCCTGCCTCGACCAGTCCACTCCCGCCTGCACAACGGAGGCCCCTTGCCCCGTGCCCACCCGGCAGCAAGAGCACACTTGCCGCGTGAGAACACAGCTCTCTCCTGTGACAGCACGCGTGGGTGCACGGGGAGGTGGAGAGGAAGGTGGTTAGAAGTAAGACAACGCCCTTGTCAACTTTCCTAAGCCTCTCAGAGCCTGAGGAACAAATCATTCAACTTTCATATCCATTTCAATGACGCCAACTCAAATAACACATTTCCCCCACATCCCTTCTGTGATGAGAATGGGAAAGTAAAATTTCTTTGAAGTAAATCCTTTTGATTTTCAAACAAATCCTGTTGGCATCTGGGGCTGCCAAGCCAGCCTCTCCTCAGAGTGGATCCTGGCTTCTCTGTGTGGCTAATTGTCATTCGTGACACACATGTATTCAGCGATCACCACAAACCAGGCACCATGTTAAAAGTTTGCGGTCGTGTCTCCTCTCCTCTCCCCACTAACCCAATGAGGTATGTGTTGAGATCTCCACTTTACAGATGAGGAAACCAGGGCTCAGGGAAGTTCTAAGTTACCCAAGTTCACATGAATAACAGTGGCAGAGCTAAGATTTACCTGAAATCAAGAGGTTGGCAGAGTTGGTTCCTTGCGGAAGCCTAAGGACAATCTGTCCCATGCCTCTGCCGGTTTCTGGTGGCTGCTGGCAACCCTTCTAATCTGGTCTTAGACTTCGCATGGCTTTCTCCTCCCTGTGTGTATTTCTGTCTCTTGTCTAAGGACAACAGTGATTGGATTAAGGGCTCACCCTAATCCAGGATAGCTTCATTTTTTTTTTTTTTTTTATTGTGGGGAAATACATTTAACAAAACTTGCCATTTTGATCATTCTTAAGTATACAATCCAATGGCCTTAATGACACTCACAGTGTTGTGCAATCATCACTGTGATTTCCAAAGCCCTTAAGTCGTCCCAAATAGAAACCTTATGGGGCGCCTGGGTGGCTCAGTGGGTTAAAGCCTCTGCCTTCGGCTCAGGTCATGATCCCAGGACCCTGGGATCGAGCCCCGCATCGGGCTCTCTGCTCAGCAGGGAGCCTGCTTCCTTCTCTGCCTACTTGTGATCTCTGTTAAATAAATAAAATCTTTTTAAAAAAAAAAAAAAA
>PISX010006467.1:0-65539 GCA_004024625.1 Mellivora capensis
CAGAGGCTTTAACACACTGAGCCACCCAGGTGCCCCTCTTTTCTCCTTTTCTTAAAGCCTCATCTTTCTGGAGCTTTTGTGCGTGAAACTCTGGAACTCTCAAAAAAACACCAGATATTATTAATCTCCAGTCACTTGAGAAATAAGTCACACAGCATAGTTCAAGGACATGGTCAAATTCTGACAGTGGAGTTAACAGAAATAGAAAACCCTGATCAGTATCAGCTCTGCCCTTTCACCTCCTCAATAAATAAAGTGCAATCAGTCGTACCTAGGTCATGATAAGTTTTACTTATATGTGTAAGTATTCCTTTAAAGCCTGAAAGTTCGGATGTCTGTGACGTGGAATCCCATTTAATCGTTTAGGAATGCAAGTTGTCGGGTGGCTGGTCTAAAGAGGAAAATGGCAGATATTGATTATTAGGCATTTTGTCATCCAAGTCAAAAACTCCCACAGAAACATTTTTTAACCACAACTCTGAATTCCTAGAACATACGTGTGTGCAATTAAACTCTGTGGGTCTTTGCATCCCTCTTGGGCTGTGCAAGTGGCTTTCTTTTCTTCTTCTGTTCTCTGAACCTTGGACATTGGCAGAGCCAACATAAACTATACACCAGTGACATTCTGAACGACCCTCAAATTCCTGTACTTTTCTGCAAAGCTTCACTGCCAACCTTCCAAAAGCTTCCCCAGTCTCCCTCAAATACTTTTTCTTCTCTTCACTCAGCTTGGTTGGGGAAGTATTTTGTTAACAGTCCTTTCTTTGGCCGGTGTCAGCATAGGGCTTCTGGCAAAAGTCAGGGTTGCAGCATTTCTGAGGCCCAGAACTAAGTCTAGAAAATATTTCCCTATTTTAACTCTTTTACTCCTGTTTTCTTCTGCAGTTCAAAAAGAAAGAAGGAAAAAAAAAAAGTCATACACACAGCAAGGACACACAGAGCCCCCAAAACAATGTCATCCAGCTTCAAACAACAGAATCGTCACATCCTAGCTGGGTGTTTACAAATCCTGAATCCCCTAACACAGATAAAGTCTTATAAAGAAAACACATCCACCAAACTTGAACTTCCGCCTTTTTTACTTTTTCAGTTTCCTTGTATGAAAATGTGGCCAACGCTATGGCTGTCTACCCTCCATGCGGCCCCCAACATGTCCCTGGTGACAGAACCCCAGTTTTTTCTGGTAGAGATGCTGTGAGCTCAGGAAAGGTCCTGGCCTCAAGGTTGGCATGTCAACCCAGTGGGGCTGGAGGGAAAGTTTTGTGAGGATGCTGGGAAAGGATTTTGCCTCCTCAAAAAAGACAGAAGCAATGTGGTAGGTGTCTCATTGGTTCTCAACTTTGAAACTGGTCATGAGACACAGAAGTGTGACAATCATTTGGTGACCACCAGAAAGTAAGTCTTAGTGTTAAACTCAACACAGCAAACAGGGTAGATCAAAGGTATAGAGGCAGCATAGATTCTTAGTGGCCAAAGGCAGAAGCAGCTGCCACCTCCAGACTACCTGAAATCTGGAAAAATAACCCCTTACTTGTTGGGGCCACAAGTAGTCACGTTTTCTGTCATTTATAGCTTTTAATATACAAGTGATGACAAAAGAGAGGTTTATGTCTTCTTAATTTGATTTCCTTTAACTTAGAGGTGAGAAACCTCTAAGTTAAAGGCAAATACCTTGGCAAACCTCAAGGTAATAGGGCAAATATAACCTGCTGTTGATATATTATTTAGAATTATTATAAATAATAAATATTATTTAGAGGTTCTCAAGTCATTTTCTTCCCACAGTGATTGTTCCATCCATCCATCTAACTATCCGTCTAACCATCCATCCATCCATCCATCCATGCATTCAACTATCCATCTAACCAACCATTCAACCACCCAATCATCCAATCGCCCATCCATTTTTTTCTTTTATTCTGCCAACAACCAACTGCTGAGCCCCCTACCCTGGCTGGGCATTGGAAATACAAACAACCCAAAGGACAGAAAATAATATACCCATTTGAAAGATAAAGGATACTGAGGTTCAGAGGATTTAAATGTTTTCCCCAAAACCGCAAGTCTACAAGTGGCAGAGTTAAGAGTCAAATTTAGGACTATCCGAATTCACAGGCTTGTGCTTTTCACTATACCATGCAGCTTCAAACTTAGCCATCACTTTTTACTCTAACACAGAAATGATAAAATCTGTACTGATTTTTAATATTCACCAAGACCAAATGTCCACTGTCACCTGGAAGTCTGACTGACACCGTGTTTACAGGATGATAATGTCACCATGATGACTTCTGCTTCCACAGCGTTCAGCTTGAGTCTACATACCATCAGCTGGGGACCTTTTCTACCTTGCTCACCTGTGCCTGATACTCCCTGGCACATGAGAGGTTCTCTCTACGAATCTGCTAATTAAATGAAGAAAAATAAGCCAAAGAATAAGATGCTGTCTCAGGAAATCCTCAATGCCAGTTCTTAAGACTCTTAGTTTAATGAGTTGATATCAAGTCCAAGACCTTGGCAGAGAGTGCCACCATTCCAGAAGGTGCATAATAAGTTGCTGACTAAGCAATCTGTACATGCTGTTTATAGCAAATATGTTCTTGTGAAACCCTGGAAACAACCCAAATGTTTAGTACTTGGATAGAAAGTTAAACCAATGGCTACTTATCAGCCCAGGGAATTATTTTATCACAAGGAAGAAGATGTGGAGTGTGAGGACATAGGAAAAGGGCAGTATGAACCAAGGTTAGATGCAAAAGCAGATCAACAGAGGATGTATACTCTGATACCAACTATACAAAAATACACACATGGATAGTGGCATTAGAATGTGAGTCTAGAAACTACAGAGGGAGACAAGCCATAAGAAATTCTAATCATAGGAAACAAACTGAGGGTTGCTGGAGGGGGGTGGGTGGGATAACTGGGTGATGGACATGAAGGAGGCACGTGATGTAATTATATAACACTGATCAACCACTGACCTCTATGTCTGAAACTAATAATACATTATGTGTTAATTAATTGAATTTAAGTAAAAAAAATTAAAAAAGAAAAAGGATATGCATGTAGGCTCCTAAGGGTAGTTCTTAAGAGCCCAGTAAAAATTCAGAATCGAAAAAGTCACTTACAGTTGGCTTTTCTTTCTACTACTTTCTCTCCACAGACTTTCTTAGAATCAACATTACAGAATTCTTACAAAATGCATGTTCACAACTGAATATGTGGCTGGTTTGAAAAAAATGGCTTTTAGGTGCCTATGATGAAAATGAATGCCCTACTGATAAAAGACATCCATTCATTTGCCAAACTCAACATCGACATTGTTCTCCATGCCTGAAGACTATGTGATAATGAATGCCCCATGTGTGGGTATATGTGTGAAAAGCACAATACATGACACTTTCCAAAACTACACATCAGATAACCCAGTTGGCTTTGCAGGGACTATCATGCCTTGCTGAGACTGGCATACTGGGGATGCTTTCTGCTTGAGGCCTGCATTTCTACACCCTTTCCCTGGCTAACTTTGGGTTCTTCCAGAATTTCTCAACTTGGGTGCACCTCCTTCAAACAACAATGGGTAGCATTTATTGAATATTTTGCTATCTACTAGGCACAGGTGTAAGCCCTACTTCAACCCTGTCTTCTACTCTAATCCCAGACAGGGAGTATATGATACATAGCAGATGCTCAATAAAGACATGTTTACCACAGAGTTCCACTTCAGTTCATATAATTCTCATGTCCACACTGAGAAGGAGGTATTAGAATTATCAACATTTTATAGATGGGATACAGAGAGGTAAAGTCAATTGCTTAATGGCTAACATTTTGCTAAGGTCACCAGGAAAGGATTAGTTATCTTTCTACTTCAGCTCACCCTCATCTCAATACCTGGCTCATTCTAACTTGGATTATCACACTTTTATGAGTTAAAAATTAATTGAGAGAACACAAAAAGTCATGTTCACAAGAATAATTTCTAAAATTCTTTTTCTACTCATACTTAACGTCCTGCCATGAAGATGCAGACCCTTGAAAGGCAGGGACCCCTTACCTGTTAACACCTCACTCGAAGGTAGAAATGGTTCCCCCTAAGAGGTGTCCCCAAGTATAGGACACTTAGAGAAAGGCAGTCCTACTGCGTGTCCAGCACTTAGATGCGTAAGCACAGTTGAGTCAGGCAGTGAAAAACCAGGAGTTCAAGTGACTGTGGAAAAACAACTCAAGCATGAATAACACAAAACACCTAACATTCCACACCTGAAATCTCAAAAAGCCCAACTAGAAGTATGTGGCTTATGCTGTGGTAGTTAACTTTGTGAAAATCCCCAAATGACTTATTCAACTGACTTCCAGCAACACTTTTCATACTTTGCCTGAAGAAGTTCTGATCTAGAAAATGTGGTGGGAGACGGAGGTAAAAAAAGATCAGTCCAGTTCCAGTCAGCAGGGATGCTGTCTCTGGCATGTTTCTAAGGAGGGTACACTGCATTTCACAAGAAAACCACTCAATCAAAGCCAAAGCCTTTCTCAGGTGGCAGAGCCAGCCAGGCTTGTCAAGTTCTGTTGCCCACAGGGCTGAGGCAATCAGCCCCCGCACTGGCAATACCAGGATCACCACAGTGGCCTTACAACAAGCTTCCAGGGTCCAAATTCTCTCTCCTCAGATCCTCAGTCTGCCCTCCAGTTTTTTTGTTTTGTTTTGTTTTTGTTTTTAAGATTTTATGAGAGAGAGAGAGTGCGTGAGCACAAACGGGGGGAGGGGAAAGGGGGAGAGGAAGAGAGAGGAAGAGAGAAAGCGCGCACTAGAGCCCGACAGCATCTCAAGCTGACTCTGTGCTAAGCATGAGCCCCACGTGGGGCTAGAATCCACGACCCTGATATCATGACCTGAGATGAAACCAAGAGTCGATGCTTAATTGCCTAAGCCACCCAGGTATCCCTCCTGTTTTCTAATGCTCTACGCAACATGAGGCTACTTGAGCTAACCAATCTCTTCCTTCCTCTACCATGCTGATTTCCCCTCCCATCCTCTTCTTCTCTTCACACTGGCCTCTCAGCCATGCTGTTGCCAGGCTGGAATGCCCTGTGTCCATTAAAGTCCTGTCAGGCCCTGCTAACTCCACCTCCTCCAAGCCAACTCCCTCAACCCCACCTCCCTGACTGACTTCAATCACCTTCCTGTATGGTAAGCCCTTCTGTGAAAAGAAACAGACTCACTAGAGTGACCTCAATTATTAGACACTTACTGTAAGGATATACAGACAATAAGAGCTACAGCGACAGGACTCAATGAGACACCTCCCCCCCCCCCAAAAAAGGGCAGGTCAATAACTGAAAGGAACCAGGATAGCCTCCAGAACTAGATTCTCTGGTCTTCCAACAGCAGCATGAGTATGGAGTTCCGGATGCTGATGATGACCTAGCCTTTTCTTCTCGGCTTCTCTTGCTCCTGCCACACATCTTGGGTCTCCCCTCTGCTTCTTTGTAGTTTCTGCTCGGAACTTGCCCAGTGGCCTCTGTGACTGTCTTTCCAGTGCACAGATTGGAATGCCACTGGGCAACTCTCCTTGTTGCCCTGGGTGTCTTTCATGTACAAATTGTTATAAAGAATCCAGTTAGGCCTCTACAATGGGCTGAGGCCTTTATAGGAGACCAGGATGCTTGTGAGACTAAGGCTATTGTAGGGTCAGGGCTCTTCTTGACCCAATCAACTGTGGCTAAGAGAGAAAGGTAAGGGGAGAAGTCATGATAGTTAGGAACATGGCCATTTTTAACAAACAGTCTAGGCTGCCTCCCTCAGCAGAAAGTAGATTTTTTTTTAGAAAGGGCTACAGGCATGGCAGACATGTTTACTGGACTCTCTGGTGAATGGCTCCTCTTCACATTTCTAATACACTTACAGTAATGTGCATTCCTAGCAAGGCCTGGCCATGGATGACAGCACTGTATATAATTCTATGGTCATGTCATGCCCATTTGTCCTGGTACTATACCTAGCTAGGTAGTGCCAGAGAACCCAGAATCACAGGACAGTCATGGATGAACTTCACCGGAGGAGGGACTTCAGTTTTCACAGGTGTACGCCAACGGCTAGAACCGTTTACCCACAGTTCTCATCGAGGAGTTCTCAAACTTTTTGGTCTTAGGGTCCCTTTACACTCTTCAAAACTGAAAATCACCAATGGCTTCTGTTTATTTGGATTCACGTACTGATATATTATTAGAAATTAAAACATATAATTGATAAATCCAATAGATCTCAACAAAAGTGACATTTTATGAAAAACAACTGTGTTCTGAAACAAAACAAAAAATTTAGTGAGATGACTAGATTCACATTTTCTGAATCTTAATGTCAAATCTCTGCAAATCTCAGAAGACAGCTGGATCCTCTTTTCTGCTTCCGCATTCAATCTGTTGTGATACATTATTTGGGTTTTCATAGATGAAGCAAGTCCAACCTTACACAGATATGATGGAAAGCCTTCACAGGTAACGGGGGGTATTAACAAGTGATGACTTCTTAAAGGTTAGCTCAAACCCTTTCAGTGAACTTTTCACACTCTGCTATATTAAAACTGATCCGTCTATCCTGCATTTGAATAGGACTTTTACTCACGCACAGCGTGCAGCACGTTGGTTACTGAGAAATATGGATTCACTGAGTCACCCAAGTTTTCCAAACGCTGACACATTTCATCACACAGAATCAAAAGAGCCCACTCATTAACATCACCACTGATCTCACCGGAAATCGTTCAGTACACTTTCTTGAAATAATCGAAGTAATCTTTGGGTTAGATGTCCAGCTGCTGGTAGCAGATACAAGTTCTTTACAACTCCAATTTTTGCTTAAAAGGTAGAATTTTATCACGGGCAACAAATACTGACAGTTATTTCTCTTGAAGTGACAGCCTGGCTTTGTTCTTTTTTGAGAAACTGTCCAACAAAGACCCAAGTGTGAACAGTCATAGTTTGTCTATCAGACATTCTTTCAAGTAAAATGGGGTTAGTTTAGCTTGAGGTTCAGCCTACAACTCAAATAATCAAACAAGTGTTTTTCCTTGAGACAGTTATCACTTGATTATCAGAACAGCTTTATTCTCTTAGTTGTGTCACAAAGAATATGAAAAGATGTGCCTTGAGGGTTGAGACTTAATACAGTTAATCACTTTTCCTGCTTCAAGGACACACTTATGTGAAATGGCATTTTTTTTTTTAAACTGTGACTGTGGGGTAGTGAGGAATGTGGGCCCTAGTACCATTTGGTGCCACTGCCTTATTAATGATTATGCAGCAAGAGTTTTAGATTCACTGCTTTTGCATCATTCCAAATGTCAAGATGATGAAAAAGTCAAATAATATCTTAATATTATAAAAATAAATTTGACTGTTTGGAAACCCTGGAAGGACTTGAGGCTCCCAGGGTCTCTGAACCACACCTTGAAAAACACTGTTCTAAAAAGTGCTTGATAAATATTCCTGAATAAACCCTCTTATTAAGCATGGAGATTCTGGAAAGGTTTAATGGCTGAGATACCTTTCCAGGAGGGCCATCAAGACTGCACAGGATGTTTAAAGGTACAGAAGGGTGAGGTAAGAGCTCTAAGCAAAGGTAGAGCTGGAAATACACAGGGAACTTCCCAGAGCAGAAGCAGAAGCAAATACCACTTTGGATGAGCAGCACCTTATGTGTGGCAAAGCACGGCTTGCCCCTCTCTGTCTGTTCCCCATCACAATCCAGTGAGATGAGTGTTGTCAACATCCCTGTTGTGCAGAGGGGGAAACGGAGGTCAGTCTGCAGTCCTCTGAAGGCAGGGACTAGGCTTGCTTTCCTCACAATGAACACTGGAAATACTTGCAGAGTGACCAGCATGGGCACCTAACAAATATTCACTGAATTAAATGATTGTATGAGCACAGCTAGGAAGCAGTTACTCCAGGACTGGACCCAGGTCTTCTGGTACCAGATCCCATGTCGTTCCTACCATACCCTCAAATCTTCAAAGTGACCGAAAGCAGGGTCATGCAGTGGGGGGTTTGGATACCAGGACGAGTGGTTTATGAACTGAAGAATTTGGGGTAAGGGAGCTACATACATGATCACATTTGTGCTGCAGAGGATGAAACCCAGCAGGATCTGGACAGCTTGGTGTAGAGAGGGGTAGGAGGGGAGGCCAATTTGGATCCTGTTTTCATGGTCAAAGTGAAAAGACAGACAGGGCAGGGATGTCAGACCTCAGAGATGTCCCCTAGTTCTGACACTTGACTGTGTGAAGTTGGACAAGTTACCTTTCCTGTTTGATCTTATCTGCAGAACAGGGTAATAATAATATATAAGTTAATAAAGGATGCCTGGGTGGCTCAGTTGGTTAAGCGGCTGCCTTCTGCTCGAGTCATGACCCCGGCGTCCTGGGATCGAGTCCCACATCGGGCTCCTTGCTCCGCAGGGAGCCTGCTTCTCCCTCTGCCTCTGCCTGCCATTCTGTCTGCCTGTGCTCGCTCGCTCTCTCTCCCTCTGTCTCTGACAAATAAATAAATAAAATCTTTAAAAATATATATATATAAGTTAATAATATATATTAAAATATATATTACTATATTATATATAATAATATATAAGTTCATAGAATTACTGTATTAAATGAAAAAATCACACAAAGCAACCAGCACAGTTCTTGGCTCAATAAATATTAGCTAAGAGGAAGGAAGGAAGGCTAAGAGGGAAAGAAGGAGGAGGGAAGAAATGGAGGGAGGAAAAAGGAAGAGAAGGAAATATTTGTTGAGTGCCTGAGTAACCCTGGGCAGGGCCAGAGGGAGACCTAATCAGTAAGACCTGCTGTGGTTTCCTAACTAGAGAATATAAAAGAAGCATCAGCTCATTCTAAGGTTCCCAGCCTGGGTGACCAGAAGAATGAGCAGACACGCAGGTGGTCACAGGGCATCCAAGAGGAAGTGCCGAGGAGGCGGGTGCTGTGGGTGCCAGAGGGCCAGACTTCCAATGAAGATCAGGAGGTGTGCTGGGGAGAGGTTGTACACTCAGGGAAGGGCAGAGGGTAAAGGATCAAGTAACGTCTCTGGGACATTATAAGTGAGGGCAAGTGGGAAAAAAAAAAAAGAGAGAGAGAGAAGATGGGCTCAGAGACACACACCAGAAGGAAGTACGTGCTGCAAACCATATTTTAACAGCTCCAAACACTCGTCTGCAAGGCACATTTAGGTACTCCCGCCGTCTCCAGCCACTCCTGCTGCTCTGCCAAACCTGACCTCTGAGGCTTTCGTGACACCAGACTTCGGCCTACTCTGCTCTCAACGCCCGAAAGGCATTCACCGCTTCCCTAAAAGGTAACTTCTCAAAGAATGGCACCCATGACACTTATATTCTTTTTTTTTTTTTTTAATTTTATTTATTATTTGACAGAGAGATCACAAGTAGGAAGAGAGGCACCAGAGAGAGGGTGGAAGTAGGCTCCCTGCTGAGCAGAGAGCCCAAAGCGGGGCTCGATCCCAGGACCCTGAGATCATGACCTGAGCCGAAGGCAGAGGCTTAACCCACTGAGCCACCCAGGAGCCCTGACACTTACTATTTTTAAGGCCATCTGTTCAGATGATGGAAAAACCAAACTATCATGAGGGAGAACAGGGCTCAAAGTGGCACCTTTGAAGCTCTGGTTCCCTCATCATCCCCTGGGCCAGTCCAGCCTGCCTCCCTTGCCCTGCCCAGCCTGGTGTGTGCCTTCCATGCCCCACCACACACTCGCCTCTCCCTGCTCCTTTCCCAGACTCCCACTGGACCCTGCGCCTTCCACCCACCACTCTTTGGCCTGGGTCCTGCTGTCATAGAGTGAGGTGTGTCTCCCTCCCCCAAGACGTGGTCCTGTCCTGGATGTCTTGGATGTGCTGGGTGTGGCTGAGTGAGGAAAACAGACACAGAAGGCGCAGTAAGAGGCGCAGCAGAGGACGGGATACGGTCGGCCAGAGGTGTGAGGGGAGACCAAAGATGACAGACATGTCTGGCAGAAGTCAGTGGACTTCCCAAATGTTAGACTGTGAGGAATCTAAAGCATGCCTTCTCATCCGGAGAGGTATTGCCCACTCCCTACTCTAGGGGGTGGAAATTGGTTCCTGGGGGAGAGAGGTAAAAAAATTCTTAGATATTACAATAGCTTATGGCCCTCCAAAGTTCGACCCCACCCAGTAAAATCTTATTCCTCATCTCGCTTTGTATTGATCTCACTAGGGAAATATTTAAGTTAAATTTAAGCTAATTAATGATACCTATTTTTTCTCCTGTGGGGTCATAATGAACAAAAGGTTGAGAAGCACTAATCTAGGTGATTCAGTAAAAGGGGTGAGAGAATGGCACCCTTCAGGACTGAATGCAGGAGATGGTAGAGAGAGTAACAGTGAGAGAGGTTTTTTCCTTCTTCCCTTCACAGGTCAGCTTCCCGAACCCTAACTACACTGAGCATGTGAGTCAGGCCCCAGGTGAAGTGTTGACCATATATGGTTTTACTTTTTATCCTCACAACAATCTTATAAAGTTATGTTCCCTTTTTACAGATGCTTAGAGAATATAGGGGGCTTACCCAAGAACCTACAAGGGGTCAGAGGTAATAGATGCAAGTTTTTAGCCCAAGTCAGACACATTGTAGGAGTATAATTATCCTAACTATGAGCAGAGCTGGCAGGCCCGAACACATCTGTTGGAAGAGAAAAAAACTTTCTGCTACATAGTGAGCTTATCCCAAATTGTTACTTGAAGGAGACAGGAGAAGAGCAAAAATGCAAGTGGGAGAGGAAGCAACTGATGGAGAAGGAATCCAGGCAGCAGGACATGACAGATTCCAGGAGGAAGGGCTGGCCTTGGCAAGCAACAGAGCAGGGAGAGAGTGGAAGGAAGCTGAGAAAGCGAGTTCAGGGCTGTGGGCAGGCCTGGGGGAGAAATCCTGTCCCCACTGAAGGCAGACTGAATGAATTCCTGGTGGAATCAATCAACACAATAGCATTACTTTCCCCAGCAACCTTCTTGAATGAGAATCACTTCATTAATACTATGTCTACATTCCCTCTCCCCAAAGCCCCGACTTGGGACAGGCAACCAGACACCATGCTTTAGGGATATAAGGCCCAATCTTTTCTAATATAAAGACAACTTCTTGCCATCAGAAACAAAACAACTTCCTAGCATTCAGTAATAGTAGCTGTCCTCTAAGTATCCATCATGAGAAAATACTCAATTCACACTTTGTCCAGCTGAGACCCTTAGCAGGACTTCATAGTGTCTTTATCACAAAGATGCATTTGAACAGACATCCCACAAGTGAGACATGAAGTCTGTAGGTCGTGCCTTCTTTACATCTGGATTTTCAAACCCACAATAGGAAATCCTTCCCCCATTCCCATCTTGGACTACACGTGGGGGATCCCTGATCTACAAAAGAGGTATCGCTGAGGGTTCCAGTTCTCTGATGACCAGCAATGGAAGGACAAGGGAGTTCCTGAGACTCTGTACGCCCGAGTCTTCTCCTTTGTAATGGGGACAGTGATACAAGTTTTCAACTTCGAGTGAGACTAAATTTATCACACCTAACACAGAACCCGACACCCAATGGGGAGTGAAGATAATTTCTGTTCTCCAGAATCGGTGGTCCTATTCTCAGAGTGCTCCCAGGACCTGCAGCATCACCACCACCTGATGAGCCAGACAATTTTTCAAGTCTCAACACTGACTCCTCCAGGGGTGGGCCCAGCAATTTCTATTTTAACAAAGCCTCCAGGTGAGCCTCTGATGCTCACAAAAATTTGAGAACTGCTGCTCTATGGTAGTGGTGTTCAACTTTTTTTCCTATATAAGCAGAGGAATCCTTTTGAACCAACATGAAACCTGTAACTCTGATGGGACAGGGTTGGCGATGATCCACATGTCCCCTCTGGGTCCTGCCTCATTCCCTGTGGCCATCCTGAGGGACCTCAGAGGCAGGAAACCACGGCTTTTGGTATAGTTACAGATATTACAATTTTTGGTGGCGCCATTGAAAAGTCCAAAAGATGCAGCACTATTATCATTCAACCACAATTATAAGGCAAATCCTGCTACAGTAAAAGAATGCTTCCTGGGGTTTTAAGGGGTGTCTTCAGCTAAGTTACCTCACACCAGGTCACCCTCAGGACCATCCTGTTGGCCCGCCTTGGCTATTTTACGTGCTTGGGAGCACACTTCTCCCGAATGGCCAGCTAGCCATCCATCGTCAGCCCCAGCTTCACGTCACACTGCCTGCTAGCCAAAACAGGCTGTACCCCCACTCACGTGAGGCCAGAAAACCTACTTATTTTGTCACAGCAGAAATAGATTTTATGCCTCCATCAAAATTTAGTGACACACTTCTGGAAACAGTGACGGCAGGCCCACCAGAGAGCTGTGGGCATGGCAGTGGAGGACCGCTGCCTGGAAACAAAGTTTGAGAACCACTGATGTAGACGTGGTAACTACGGAGACAATTCTTGAGGGGGCTGGTTCACTGCAGAACGCATGGGACCACATATTCCACCTGGGATGTAAACAGGCTGCTGTGGAAAAAAGGAGCAAAAGGAAAGAAAGCCACAGTTCTCAAGAGAGGGGATCTGCTTTGGTTTCTCAGATCCAACAGCAGACTTTGGAGGGATGGGTGAGAGAGTACCCCCATTCCGCAAGACTAGGAAACACGAGCATCACTGATCAGATCCGTCGTCTGCCATCAGTACTGAGTCTTCCAGCTCCTGTTTCCTACGGGCTGTGAGTTATTACCGTCTCTGCTCTGACAATAAGGTTCACCAACGGCAGCATCTTAGAGAAAAGAAAACCCACCCATGACTCACATCAAAACTAAAAATACTTCCAGATACCAAAGACTACTGAGGAGGAGGAGGCGGCAGCAGCAAAGGGATTTCCTTTCACTGATTTTCCAATGTGAGCCTCTCTCAATATCATGGGGGGTTGGGAGTGTGCTTAACTACTTCAGGTAACAGACGAGGAAACTGAGGCACAGGAGGGCCAAGTGCCCTGCTGAAGTTCACAGCGCTGATCAGCGACAAGAACCAGATCTGCAGGGGGCGCCTGGGTGGCTCAGTGGGTTAAAGCCTCTGCCTTAGGCTCCAGTCATGATCCCAGGGTTCTGGGATGGAGCCCCTTGTCGGGCTCTCCGCTCACCTCTACCTCTCTCTCTCTACCTCTGCCTGCCTCTCTGCCTACTTGTGACCTCTGTCTGTCAAATAAATAAATAAAATCTTAAAAAAAAAAAAAAGAACCAGGTCTGCAGTCCTATCAAGGACTGAGAGAGAGAGATCTAAGTCCAACCCCCTCATTTACAGAGGGGCCCCCCTTCATCCACAAAGTGGTTGGCCCAGAGTGATTCTCCTGGTTTGGCAGAAGTACAGACGCACCGGAACCGTCAGAAAAGACAGCACCTCACCTGGTGAGAATGAGGCAGTCAGGAAGACAGGTCTTCTCCTCCTCCTTCACAATGTCTCTAAAGCTGCGATGGCCACAATGATAGCCAGGAACCACATGTGGCTATATCAATTTTAACTTTAATTAAAATTAGATAAAGCGAAAAATTCACCTTCCCAGTTACACTAGTTACATTTCAAGTACTCGAGAGCTGCGTGTAACTGGACTAAACATGTCCATCGCTGAGGAAAGTTCTACTGCACAGAGCCGCTCTAAAGTACACCCTAGGGGCACCTGGGGGGCTCAGTGGGTTAAGCCTCTGCCTTCGAATCAGGTCATGGTCTCAGGGTCCTGGGATTGAGCCCTGAATTGGGATTTCTAGAAGCTCAGCAGGGATCCTGCTTCCCCCCCCACCCCCTTTGCCTGCCTCTCTGCCTACTTGTGATGTATCTGTCAAATAAATAAATAAAATATTTTAATAATAATAATAATAATAATAAAGTACGCCCTATATGACAAGGGTGCAGCTAGACCTGGAATCAGGAGTCCCAGGGATCCCACAATTAGTTCTAGGAACTCGGGCAAATCTCTGGGCTTCAGTTTCCTGATCTGTAAAAAGCCAAAGTTGGACTCCATGGTTGCAGTGGCCCCTTTCAACTCTAACATCCCATGACTCTGCACCTAGAACTCTAGAGGGCAGGCTTCTGACCACCTGTTCTTCTTTCCTAGGACTGCCACGCTGGCCCTGTATCAAATAAGATCAGGAGAATAATGCACTTGTACTCTATTATTTCCTGTAGGAACACAATCACTGAGTAAGAATGAAGTGACATCCTTCTAATCATTTCAAGGGTTAAAATAAGAAACAGCCACAAGAACAATCTCTCCAAATATCCCCTAGGAATAAGTGCCAACGATACTAAGGATTCCCCCCCAAGTCCCCCCAGCTCCCTGCAGGATTCCTCACCTAAGGATCGACATGACAAATGTGCTGGACTTTAGGGGGAGAAAAAAATATATTCCTACAGAAAACTGGTACCACTCTTTTCACCCTGGAATGAAAACTACATTGTTCATTATGATTCTGGGGGGTGGGTTGGCTCCTCAGAGGGTCTGATGTTTGGGCATCAGCCTGTGCCTGGGCACGAGGCCTCTCCCCCAGCTCCCGGGACAAGGAGGATCTCCTCGCAGAGCTTCTGCTCCTTTCCTGGGTCCAGCTCTACCGCACTGAATACCCACTTCTTGTAGAGACCACATCTAACACTTTTGAAACTACAGCTAGAATGCTAACATGTTTCAAAAAAAAAAAAACCAAAACAAAAACCAAGTAGTTCAATGATCTTTCTACTATTCCAGATCGTAGAAATATAAATCTGGAGTACCATGAGAATAAAAAAGCCGCACCTCCAATCCTGAGGCTGGACAGAATTACTTATCCTGCCAGAATCAGCAGACGGCCGGCTCCGGGGAGCTTCTGCATGCTCCTGCTCACCATCTTCTCCATCAGCCCGTCCAATTACATTAATTAAACTCCAATTAATTAAAATAACAATGGCGAACATTTACTGGGCTTCTAGTTAACTCAGTGCCAGGCCCGGTTCTCAGCAGTTGATATATATCAACTTCCTTATGCCTCACAGCAGCCCCAGCAAGAGGAGGCTCCATTTTCCAGGAGAGAAAATCGAGGCAGTGAAAAGTTAAATAACTTGTTCAAGGTCACACAGTAGCAAGGGGCAGAGCTGGGAATACGATCTACGGGGCAGGATCCTGCTCTCTGCCATCACAGTACCCTTCTTTTCAATATGCACAGTGAACACTGTCTCACCTTATAAGGTCTGAATTTAAAAACATATGTAGAAAACATTGCAAAAACAAGCAAGCCAAGTTAAAAAAAGAATCTACCTGCTTAGCAAACACAACTTCCAGATTTGTGTTCTAGCACGCCTTGCAGATAGCCCTGAGCCCCTCCCGAAATCCCAGAGTGCCAACCCTTTAATTCTGTCACTTTTCCAACTTTTACTCTAAACTTCCTCAGCATCGTTTTCTGGTGAAACTACCAAAACACCGTCTTCAGTGTGACAATCAACCACAGGCATATTAACAATCAGCAGAACTGTTCCTAACTACGAACTCCATCTTTAATAAGGGCAGATCATAAATAATAAAAAGACAATGGAGTTGCGAACTGTTAATTCCAGTTTTTGCAGCTGTTATAAGCCAGTTTAAAAACAAATTTGCATGAGTGATTGCTGGGCTTTTTATAAACATGGTACCAGCCAGGAAGCAGTCCCACTCCCTCTTCTCTGGACTTTCTGTCCTTCAAGAAACAGGCATGCTGACTCCGTAAGCCCCAAGTCTTACAATGCTTTTATGTGTTTTCAGGATTTCTATGCTTATCAGGACAATCTTCTGTGGACAATAAAAGTCCCTGAAAGGTACCAGAAAATGAATGCTTACTGAGTTATGTGTGTTTTTTCAGTAGTAGAGGACAGCACAGTATAGTCGAGCAGGCACAGGTTTGAATTCAGGCTGTGCAGCCTTGGGCAAGTTACTGAACCTTTCTGAGTCATAGTATTCTCTTCTGTAAAATGAACCAATTATATTTCATAGCTTGTAATGCCTGGTCAAGACCGAGCACAGAAAAGTTACTTTCCTCTCCTTCTCATCATTAAAGTTATAAAAAATTAGTTTTAAAACCGAGTTGCAGGGGCGCCTGGGTGGCTCAGTTGGTTAAGTGACTGCCTTCGGCTCGGGTCATGATCCTGGAGTCCTGGGATCGAGTCCCTCGTCGGGCTCCCTGCTTGGCAGGGAGTCTGCTTCTCCCTCTGACCTCTCCCCTCTCATGCTCTTGCTCACTCTCGCTCTCTCTCACTCTCAAATAAATAAATAAATAAATAAATGTTAAATTAAAAAAAAAAAACAAAAACAAAAACCGAGTTGCACACTTGAGATTTCATTTTTCATTTTTGTTTGGTGTAAGACCCTTAGAGTTTTTGAGGGACTCCCACTTTCAGATACTTCCAGAAAGTGTTAACACACGGAAGGCTCCTAGCTCTCCAGGGTGAATGGGGGAAATCTACGTGGAATGGACATTCAATCCCAACCCTCTCAAACAAAACAAAACAAAACAAAACAAAACAAAACAAAACTGTGTTTGTATACAGCAAAACAAACCCACAAATCATTTTTATGAATTTAAATTTCACAGGTCACCTTCTTTCACCATTTTTCCTTTCCCTGATAAAAATAAAAACGTGCTACTGGACATAACACAAAACTTATGCTGACCACTAAAGCCATTTCTAGTTAAAATTCAAGAGCCTATGTATGCCCCTCAAAAACAACTATTTGCTCTTGGGCTCCATACAGTGAGCCTGGGTGTGAATAACACCTAGGTCATAGAATGCCAGGCTTCAGCCTTCTTAAGAAAACAGCCAGGAGGGTGTGTGACTTTCCAGAGAGATAGAAAAGTCTTGGTCAAGACCCCTTTGGCACCATGCACCTGTGCTGTTACCCTGTGGGTGACTGTCAAAATGGGAACAGTGACATGTACCCTTCAAGGATACTTTTTTTATCTTTACCTAACGGAACATACCAATAATTTCTTCATATGTTGGAAAAGATTTTTGTTTTTTAAGGGATGGCTTAGATAGCTCAAGGATAGAGAGCTCAGTGTGTTTCAAGGAAGGGGATGCCCAGAGAGGATGTGTGCTCAAAGGCTGCTCCCAAGCCCCATGAGATGAGGAAGATGAGGCAGAGTCTCTTAAGACTCATAGATGGTCACATCACCACTTCCCCATCGTGTCAATTACCCACATCGCAGACTGAGCATTAACTCAGGCAGCAAGAAGGCCACCCTCCTGGCGCTCCCCACCCTTACCTGTGTGCTGGACCCACCTGGGAGCTTTCCACTATCCTCTGGGCCTCGAGGCCAGACAGGCTGACCTGCCGGATCTGGGTGCAGCCAGGGCTTTGTGATCCTCAAAATCCTCCCCAGCTGATTCTAACATACAGACAAGCTCCCAAGTCACTACCCCAGTCTCTTCTCTGTCAAGGCTGCCTAAGCCACCACATCCTATTCCCTTTGAGAATTCTTTTTCTTCTTTTCTAACAAACAAGAAAAAAGAAAAGATAAAGCTATTTAAAGATAAGCTAAAATCCTAAATTTTAAACTTTTCTCAAGATAAAAGTTCAGGGTCAGAACTTGGTGTGACTTCATCCCTTTGCCCTGCCTCCATAATAAAGATTACAACCCGGTCTAGGAGATTGGAGCACAGAATATATTCCTGAGCAGAGTATAAAGGGTACCCCCTTCAAAGACGGTGGGAAGAAAAGTACATTAAGATGTTTATGGAGAGGGGAAAAAGTCGAAACACCAGCTTCACTGCCATTGGGATATCCTTCCTAGACCTTTCCCAAGTCTCCAACTGCCTGACTTCGCTGGGCTCGTCCCTCTCAACTGAGCTCTACTGCCTTCCTTACAAATTCCTCACTCCTAGGCAAGGCCCCTGCTCCTGCTTCCATCCTCCTGCAGTCGCCTGCCTCCAGCTCAGACCACCTCTGTCCCGCATCCACCACATCAGCTTCCAGGGGGGGCCCCACTCTGGAAAGTGTGACCCATAAATACCAGTGAGGCATCAGGCAGCCAGGCAGGTGGGGATGGAGGGTGTCCTCAGGTTCCCCAGGCTCAGTTCCTGCCCACTTAGCCATCCTGGTACAGGAGGGGCCTGGTGATAAGCAGTTCTGAGCCTGGCCAGTACCCAGACAGACCCCCGGCCCTCAGGGTAGACTTGAGAAGGCTGCACAAAGTGGGGAAACAACAGGCGTAAGGTCATCTCACCTCCGCCCTTAGCTAGCTCCATGACCTAGGGCAAGTAATAGCAACATTATAGAAAAAGCCTCAGTTTTCCCATCTATAAAGAGGGAATTAATGTTTGACCAGTGTATTAGTCCATTTGGGCTGTTGTAACAAAAATACCATAGACTGGGTAGCTTAAACAACATACATTTACTTAAGTTCAGAGCGTGTTATGGTCTGAATGTGTGCGTCCCCTCAAAACTCACACTGAGATCCTAAACCCAATGTGATGGTGACTGGAGGTGGCACCTTGGGGGAGGTGACTGGGTCACAACGGTGGAGGCCTCAAGAATGGGATGCAGTGCTCTCCTGAAAGAGAGCTCCCCACCTCCCATCTCTGTTACGCAGGCTGGAAGTCCAAGGTCAAGGTTGTCAGCACATTTGGGGAGGTTCAAAAATGGCCATCTCTCACCGTGTCCTCTCATGGTGGTGAGGCAAGACAGCTAATCTTATTCAAGAGAGCTCTGCCCCCACTACCTAATCACTTCCCAAAGGCCTCACCTCCTAATACCATTATTTTGGGGGTTAGGATTTCAACACTGGGATTTGAGAGGAGACATAAACATTCAGTCCATATCAACCAGACTCCTCACAAAGCCTTCTGAAAAGACATGCTCAGAATTCGATTGGAATACAATGTAAATTCTCTAAACATTGAGTCCTGTGTACACCAGACTGACCGCTTGTCTCTGACAGGTGTTGCTGCATATTTCACTGTTGAAATTAGTTTAACAGTATGCCTCTGGAAATACAGACAAGAAAAAATTTGTCCGGAGAGGCAGGCAGAGAAGAGAGCAAAGAGGTGACAACAAGAGTAACAGCATCTAACATCTAACATTGAGGGAGTTGTCTATGGCAGCTCTTCTGAGAGCTGGGAAGCCTTCAGGGAAGCCTCCAAACATCCTTGTGAGGTAGATGGGGACTGTTGCCCTCATTTTACAGAGGAGGAATCTGAAGTTCAGAGCATGTTATAGTCTGAATGTGTGCATCCACTCAAAACTCACACTGAGATCCTAAACCCAATGCGATGGTGACTGGAGGTGGCACCTTGGGGGAGGTGACTGGGTCACAATGTTGAAGGCTTCAAGAATGGGATGCAGTGCTCTCCTGAAAGAGAGCTCCCCACCTCCCATCTTGTGAGGGGTCAGTGAGAAGACAGCTGTCTATGAACCAGGAAGCAGGCACTCATCAGACATCGAACATTAAGGCCAGTGTCTTAATCTTGGCCTTCCCAGTCTTCAGAACTGAGAGGAATACACTTGTCATTTATAAGCCACCTTGCCCATGGTATGGTTACAGTAAGCTGAACAGACTGAGACCAAGAGGTAGTCACTCAAGGTCACATGACTAGTGAGTGGCAGAGCTCAGCTTTGGCACTGGACCTGACCTCAAGACCTGGATCTTCAGCTTTCTTTTTTTTTTTTTTTTTTTTTTTAAGATTTTTATTTATTTATTTGACAGACAGAGAGATCACAAATAGGCAGAGAGGCAGGTAGAGAAAGAGGAGGAAGCAGGATCTCCGCGGAGCAGAGAGCCCGATACGGGGCTCGATCCCAGGACCCTGGAATCACGACTTGAGCCGAATGCAGAGCCTTTAACCCACTGAGCCACCCAGGCACCCCAAGACCTGGATCTTCAGCTTTCGATGACAGTGTACCTACTTTAACTGTGAAACCATGCTGACTTCCCCATGCCCCCTTACCCAGGCCAAGGAAGCCAGGCACCCCCTTCTCTGTCCTTCCACACTTCTCAACTCGCATTGCTATGGAACACTCCTATCTGATGCCGTTATCTATTTCTTCTGTGTCTATCACCCTCATTAGCTTACGGTCCTCAAGGGCAGGAAGAGAGTACAGTAAGTGCCTTGTAACCTACTGGTATGTAAAAAACGTTTTCTTAATGCATGAAACAATGAAACTGTGCTAGGTTTCAAAAGACAGGCAGGAATTTACTGGGTAGTGTGAGAGACACTTTTTCAAAAGTAGAGGCAGTACCTTCTTCATCCTTTTGTCCCCAGAGACTTAGCACTTGAGAAACGCGTGATAAACTCTTGGCCAAGGAAACAATGGGAAGACATTCAGAGAGATTTAAGACTACACACCTAGTAAAGGTAACCTGGCCAGTGTGAGTGAATCAACCGCAGAGGGCCTGTGGGAACACAGATGTGCTTCTCAAATTATCCGTGGAAAGAGATCAGCTTTTTCGGTTTTCTTTCCAATTCAACATGGACCCACACTTGGATAAAATGCACTAAAAAGTCAACTGCTAGAAAAATGAAATATAAAATGCAAGTCCAATTTTCTATTAGATTCAAGAGATGTAAAATGACTGTCAAACTGCTATGCAAATGTTTAAAACATGTACTCTTCACGCGTGAGCTTCCCTAGCTGCTGTAGTCCCAGCTCTGCAGGGCCCCGGAGGGCCAGCAGGAGCAGCAGTAAAGGTGAGCTCCAGTCCTGCTTTCAAACACTGGGGGAGAACAATGTTCACAGAGGGCTTTGTGCTCCACACGTATTAACTCATTTCAGTCCCACAACCTATCAGTGTGGTAGGTGCGATTATCACTCCCAATTTAGAGACGGGGAGATGGAGACACACAGCACATAGATAAATCTTCTACAATTCCAGAACTTGTAAGAAGGCCTGAACCTGGACAATATGAGCCCTCAACCACTACACTGGGATGCCTTTGGGGGGCTGTGAGATAGGAAGTGATGTATTCATATTGAAGTTTTAGAAAAATCACCCTGGTGGTTTTGGAAGCCATGGCAACCACCCAGGTGAGAGAGTGCAGGGAAAAAGCAGGCCTGTGGGCTGGTTAGGAAGCAGATGTGGCACGCATTGGTGGGAGAATCCCAGCAGCAGGTGGGCAAGGAAGAGAGAGGGGTTCCAGGTGGCTTGGTTAGGAGCCTGGCATTCCGGGTGGAGACGTCTTGACCCAGGTTAGAGAAGGCAGGAAGAAAAGCAGGTTTTGAGGGGAAGATGATAATACTGGTTTTCAACAATGTCACAAATTTCAAAATTCACAAAAATGTGAATTTTAAGAGCCTAAGATCAAAGACAATCTGCAGGTACATCCTGGGGAAAATTCTAGAGATGGTGATCTTAGGATAGTTTATTGAATTCAGGTTAGACTCCAGACTCCAGGTTAGACTACTTAGACTCCAGGTCTGCTGAACCTTCTCTCTTTTACTTCTTCTCTCTTTTCCCCTTTGTCCTGCTTGCACTTAAAATAGTTTAAAAAAAAAATTCGCCAATGGTAAATGTTATCTCCCTTTTGAAAATCACACAGAGTATGTAAAAGGGTTCTAGTCACCAATTCCAGTTGATAGGGGGAGAAGGGGGAGCCACACCACAAAGCAATTCTCAACACCAGCTGGGTGTCCCACAACTCAACTCAATTCTGACACTACGTACTTGGAGAGACAGCACTAGATTCCGCAGGTTAAGGGTTCAGTCCTACGAGACTGCCGGCCCCTTCAGACCCAAGTCTCAAGCAAGCCCAAGCTTCTGTGTTTCAGAAGTACGGGTGCTGCTTGGACATTTCCCTTGTGTTTGGTTCATTTGTAAGGTTGCTCACAGAACTCAACTCATTTTATTTACTAGATTCCTGGCTCATTGTAACGGGCTATCTCTCAGGATGGAAGAGATGCATACGGAAGGGTGTGGGGAAAGGTTGCTAAGCTCCCCAGGTGTGTGCTCCATGCCCTGCATCTCCAGGCATTTGCCAACCAGAAGCTTTTCCTAACTTCCTCTTTCTGGGTTTTTATGGTGGCTTCATTATATAGACACAATTGATTAAATCACTGACCAATGGTGAGGGATTCAAACTCCAACCCTTCTCCCCTCCTGGGAGGTCAGAGGAGTGGGACTGAAAGTTCCAATTTTCTGACCAGGAGGTTAGTTCCCCTGGTAACCAGCCCCCATCCTCCAGTGGGGCTCAAAAGCCACCTCGTTAACATAACAAAAGAATGTTTAGCACTCCCACCACTTAAAAAATTCCGAGTTTTAGGAAAGGGATGAACCATATATATACTTCTCATTAGAAATCACAGTATTGTTTAAAGCTGTATCCCCAGAGTAGCTAACTGACAGACACCTGTTAAATGAGAAAGGATCATTTTTGTCCTTATTAAAAACTGTAAAAAGGATGAAGAGACAGAACCTCAATGATCTAAAACATTAATAACAAAGAAACATCTGAGTACAAGACAGACATGTCACAGGGCAATGTCTATCCCTCCAGCCCCTAAACCTGGTGGACACCTCTCCCTGTTGCACTTTTCACACAGTACCACCAGGGACTTCGGGACAGGTAACATGGTACCATGGAGAGCACTGACTTCAGCCCAAGCAAGACGCCACTACTACTAGCTCTTAAGCAATATTCAACCTCGCCGAACTTGCTTCTTCACCTGTAAATGTACGTCGCTGGTATCACCTACCTCAGAAGGCTACTTCGAGGTGAGAGTAGGTGTAGCAAAGCTCCTAGCTAGCACAGCCTCATGGTCATCAAATTAACTGCTAGAACACTATTTCCTCCCAATCAGCGCCAAATGCACTTAACTGTGAATGACTTCCACCGAAATTAAAGATAATAGGTTTAACAAGAGCAGTATGATCCTGATATTAATTATAATAACAATCCTTAATACCTGAGCACTTACTATTAACACATTGAATGTTTATATACAACAGTAGCTCCTTTAGTCCTAAGCTAAAGATAGTATTTCGTTAATTCTAAGAAGCATATTCTACTCACATCCCTGATACTGGGATGACTCTTTGAGTAGGAAAAATGGTCTCCCAGAGCTGCCTATGTCCTAATTCCTGGAACCTGTGACTATATTATATTACATGGCAAAAGAGACTGCACAGCTATAATTAAGGTTACAAACCTTAATATGGGGGAGGGGTATAGTCTGGATACAGTCTGGATGAATCAAATGATCCCTTAAAAACAGAACTTTCTTTGGCTGGAGGCAAAGACAGCAGAAGGAGACCTTAAAGAGATTTCAGGCATGAGAAGGATTTGTCATGCTATTGTTGGTTCTGAGATGTAGGGTCCAAGTACAAGGACCAGAGAGAGGTCTCTAAGAGCTGAGGGTGGCCCCCAGCAGACAACCAGCAACGAGGCTGGGACCTCAGCCTAACAACTGCAAGGAACTGGAGTCTACCAACAACCTCAATGACCCTACAAATGGATCCTTCCCAGAGCCCCCAGTAAGATGTAGGACTTGTAAAGCCCAGAGCAACCAACCAAACCCATGCAACTTTTGACCTACAGAACTGTGAGATAATACGCGTGTGCTGTTTTAAGCTGTTAAATTTGTAGTACTCTATTATGGACAGCCATAGAAAACTAATAAAATCTTAAGCCTGATGAAGGTTGCCATGGGTTAGAGTTGAATCAACAGCAATATTTTTCTTATTGGCACACAGAATAATGGCATGTCCCATAACTGATGGCCTCTTGAATTTATTATCTCTATGTTGCAAATAGGCAAACAGAGACTCTAAGAAGTCAGGTGACTTGTCCAGGTGATTCAAACTGCAAGCCTGAGCTCTAAACCATCACGCATACTATCAGAGAGCACCTAATGGTGAAAATCCTGCTGAAAGACCAGGCCAGGAATGGCTAATATGACATGCCCCCCATGCCAGGCCCACGTCTGACACGCATCCCTATCGCATGCGGGTGATGGCCAAGACCCAGCCAGGTCCAGAAGTTACCTACCCTCCAGCATTCATTCACCTACCGTGGATGGAGCACCTCAAGGTACTAGGCAACCTTCTAGGTACTGGGGACAGAACAGCAGACCAAGAGCCTCTGTGAGCTGACACTGCAGTAAGGGAGGCCAATACTACAGCAACAGAAGGAAGTAGTAGAAGGAAAACTAAAAAGCATCCAGGGAACTGAAGAGCCTCCTTCACAAATTAGGATCATCGACACATTCAGACAGTGGAAAGGGGTCACTGGGCCCTGGAGCATCAGGTCCTCCTTTCTGGAGCTTTGATGGGCCTCTATGACATGTGCGAGCTCCGGGAAGGACAGTTTGTCACTGATGTGGGGTTGGTTTAGCTTTTCTTTTCTCTTCTTCTTCTTCTTTTTTTTTTTTTTTTTTTTTTGATAGAGCTGTAGGCTAACTTTATACAGGACTGCCTCATATGAAATTTCTAAAAGCAAACCAAAAAACCCAGTCATCTTTTTTGCTAAACCACAATTTCTCTCTTTTGACAGATTTCCTTTTTAAAACGATGAAAAATAATTTTATGTGAACCTATCCTTCCCAGAGCTGACAGAAAGAGCCTGTCAAGAAGAAAGACGATTCTGTGAAACACCAGTCCCACACCTCTTGTTGAATCCTGAACCCCAACTGGTCTACTCACATTGCACTTTTACTTTCCTCTCTTTCACTCCGGGCATAGAGTAGAACAGCTCCCTGATGCTGAAGTCAAATGGAGAACAGGAGCCCAATTCAGTGGGTAAACAAAAAAACAAATGCAGCGCGTACAGCCTTTCAAGAGATACACATCAACAGAAAACTCTAGATTTCCTAAAAGATCTCGCAGGAAATGCCACTGGAATTGACACGTTCTCAATCTCTTCTCTTGTTTTTGTTTGAGAGGGAGAAATTCTAGACTAGAAGATCATCCTCATTATGGTTTTGGAGAAGCCCCAGTTTAATAATACCATTAGCCCAAAACTATTTATAAATCAGACATTAGCAACTGGCATAAAACCCTACTTTCCACTTCTCTCAGTTTTGCACTGACAATTTGGCAGCCCCCTCTACCCTTAGGCCCAAAAGAGCCACCACATTCTTACGTCTGTATTTAAGAGATTCTGACAGCAATGTAGGCAAAAGGCTTGTTTCCGGAGGAAAGGTCAATAATTGCCCACAGAAGGATGGACAGGCTGAGACAGCGCACAGGGAGAAAGGCACGGATGGCCCCAAACCTCCACTTCACTCATCGTTTGAAGAACTTAAACAACTTCACATTACTGTTTCTCCCCAACCAGATTAGCAAAAATAGAAAGAGCTGACACACTTCTTGCTGGTGGGGTTGTGGGGGATAAGGCCATCCAGTGCATTTGCCAGTAAGAAGGCAAAATGAGTCAACCCTTCTTTGATTCGGCAGTCTTGCTTCTGGGAATCGGTCCTGTAGGTACAGCTGCACAAAGGCAAAAGGACCTATTACACCTTTGTTTGTTGCAGCCCTGTTTGTAACAGCAAAAGACTGGCAACAATCCAGAAGTCTGGCCAAGGGGACTGGTTGAATAAACTATGGTGCGCCCACAGAGTGACAAAATAATGTACAGCTAGAGAGAGACAGAGATTTCCGTGTGCTGATAGAGATCTCCAGGACCTACTACTACTACTACTACTACTACTACTACACACACACACACACACACGCACACACATACACACATATATTATTTGGTGCATTTACCAGTTGCACCCTGTAGAGTGTGGGAAAGACTTAGATGGGGAAGGGATGGAGCAAGGTTTCTCTGGGTTTACCTTTACATATGGTTATGAGGGTTTGGGGGACCACATAATATAAATACACGACCTATTAAAAAAATGAAGAGGGGCGCCTGGCTGGCTGTCAGTAGAGCATGTGACTCCTGATCTCACGGTCATGGGCTCAGCTCCACACTGGGCATAAAGCTCACTGAACAAAACAAAACTGAAGAGGTTGTACAAGCCATTTTTCACGGGAATATGAAGAAAAGGACAGGATCAGCCTGGAAGTCGCCTGTCTAAGGAGGGTTTCGGCTCGGAAGGGGTCTGGGAGATCTGCACAGAGGTGGGTGAGTTCTCACAGAGACATCTGTGAATCCGAGAAACCTCAGTCCAGAACTCAGGTGAGGCCAGCAAGGCTGGAGAGCTCCATCTCTGCTCGGTTCTACATCACCTGCTGGGCAGGGTGCAGGGCGTCCCCGAGGCCCCTGACTTTTACCGCAGCCAGAAGAAAGTCAGAGACCTGCAGGCAAACGGGAGGCAAAGACAGAAACACTAAGATTACCTCCCAGGCAACATGCCAGGGGCATTTATTTGCTTTCTCGATTTGGACAGGAATGGCTGAAGCATGCTGCTCATCAGATATTTATGTAAAAGAAAAAAAAAAAGAGGGCAAAGCAGCTTCCTGGCATTTTGTAAAATCAAACCATAAGTATAAATGCAATAAATAGGTGAGTCTGCTATTTCAAGAAATCCAGTAGGGAATCCTGTTATTTCTGCTTTGGGAATCTGAGTTTGTCTGAAGAAAGCTGCACTTAACCAAGATAAAATGCAACAGGCATTTAGGTTTCTGTACCTGTGAGCTTTTCTTCCCCCATACGTTCTGCCGTCCCTGCATGAAGGTGGGGAGGGCCAAAGTCCTAAGTACAAACCAGAGCCCCTATCCTCAGAACCCCTGTCTTAGCAGTTTGATCAATCCAACATGACTGGTCCTACCTGCTGTGTGATTGCCTCTCGGGAGAGCCGCCAGGAAGAGGAAGTTAATTCTGAGAGTAGGCTTTCTAAAGGATCAACTCAAAAGAGAAAGTATGCAAGAAGTGCCAGCTGGCACTGAGGGGGCACAAACTCCCTTTCTTAGTTTTTGGTAGCTTTAGCAATAAGGCTCTCCTCCTCTTACCATAGCTAGAAAAATCATTCCGTATGAGAAGCAGGTGTTCACAGGGAAGTTCCAAAGGCTCCTGCAGCCACTGCCCTTCGTGTCCTGCCGGCCCCGTCCCAGGGGAAGGCCCAGGCTGGTCAATAAACCACACAAATCCCTTTGCACATTCCCAGGAGTCACCAATGTATTCATCAGACCATAAAAGGGGTGCAGGGACCCCAGCATGTATCAGGTAACACTGAGCACGTTGCTGAGCACGTTGCTGGTGTTCTACTAACATTAAACAATGTCAACAGCCCCAAAGCGCTGGTCTTTACCTGCCCTTTAGGAAATGACAAATGGAAGAGGAAGAAACCCATCCCAGGGCATGTGTGCCCCTGAACGTGCATTTCCTAGTACATACAATCAATTTTACTGATTCGATTAAAAAACAAAGAACACTGGCTCACACACTTCACGGACACACACTACAGAGAACGTGATTTTATTGCTTCATTCCCCTGGCATTTATTAAACGCCTACTATGTGCCAGACTCTGCTGGCTCATGGCAGCTCGAGTTTATTGTGGCTGAAGAGGCCTGTGAGAAGCAGAGCTATGCCAGCCATGTTGTGCCCTTGTATGAGTTAGAAGAAAGCAACCCCTCCAAATGCACCTAGCCTTGAGGACGCAATGGCATCAGAAAGAAGTCCTTCCTCCTGGAAGAGTCAATTCTAGCCTAGGGCATGGGGTTTTTGGAGCAGATCTGAGCCCCTACTTGTTTCTTTGGCCAGACACTCTTGTGCAGTGAACAACCTGTACAAGAGTTCAAGGCAGCCCTGTCAAGAAGTCACAATTCAATCCTTCTGCTACTTGGCCAGGCATCCGACTCTCCCCTGACAACTTGTCTGAACAGCCAATCATGACATTATACACCCACGTGAAACCCCGTGGTCTCACGTGCAGGCCACGCTCTAATAATTCAAAAGGTTTCAGCAGTCTGGGTACAGGACAGGGATCAAGTCTGCTGGCTTCAACGCTTTCCAATTTGCCTGAGATTCAGGTTGAATAAACCCAGTGTGATGGTTTTACAGCAACAAAGTCCTCACTGAGCCTCAATAAAATCCAAGCAGCTTTTGGATTTTGATTCCTCTTTCCGTCCTTAGATTTATTTAGCCCAAGTTGATAGATAAATTGTGTTGCTCCTCTGTTTTAACTTTTTCTGTGAAAAGCAGTCAAAAATTGAGGTCACCACAAGCTTGGGGTCTTAGTCAAAGGGTCCTGGTGAGAGCTAGGGTTTAAGGTTCAGTGCTCCGGGATATTTTGGCCCATAGTATCTGCAGCTCGATAAAAGCCTGATTATTCTCTATCGGTAAAGTTAAGATTCCATTCCCAAGGGGTTTGTGCAGTTTGCACACAGCCATTCAGGATGAACTCCCTGTACAGAGATGCAAGTACAGAGGTAATGGTTGATTCATAGCCCACACCAGTGAACATTTATGAGGATGCCACCCATGTTAAACCAGAACCTACATGACTCTCTTTGGTCAACCAAAGGGGGTCCTATGTCAATTACATGACATGGACTGCAAGGAGAATGATCACCTATCCTGTAAGAAAGCCAAGTCTCTCCTAATAATCAATGAATCTGAAAAACTACAAAAGATTCTTAGCAACTGGCTCACAAGCAGACCTAAAAGAAATTCTTCTTTTAGCTACTAATTCTCCAGCAGAATTGAAAGTATCAAAAGTCTTAACCCATCTGCAACACCCTGGTTTTTATTATACAGTAATCTTCTGAAATGCAGACCCATTAAAAGAAGACAGAAACTCTCCTTGTCAGAGGATAGCAACCAGACGCTCACACTAAGCACTTTTACAGTACCCCATAAAGTCTGACATGATAAACCCAACATTTAAGTGACACTAGAAATGATTTTTAAGACTAGGCAATAAACGGAAAAATCCAGTTACAAGTAACCTTCAGTCAAATCACTCCACTCTACCCTAGATCCAAGTCACTTGCTCACTGCTGTTCCTGAGAGAGGCACAGTGGGGATGGCAGGACCTGTTGGGTATGAGGTGGTTCTAGAACAGCACTCAGCAGGCCAGTTCCCTCCTCTGTATTGTCAAGGCCTTTCTGGGAGAGGCCGACTTCACAGATCACTTCATGCCTGCTGGGTCTCTGAGGCAATTCTGGAAGCTTTGACTTCTCTGACAGAAGAGGGCTAAGCCTGATGGAAAGGCAGTGATAATTCTCCTCAGGTCAGGGTCGGCGCACTCCTAAAAAGAGTCCTCTTCCCATCTTTCTCTTAATTTGATCTACAGTTTCTAAATGGAACTTCCACTCCCCTTCCCTCCAGCCCCTTTCGTGGGATACACCTCCAGGCCAGCTTCAGCAGAGCCTACACAGTCCACAGGACGTGGAGTCGGAACCACGCTGGGTCCAATTCTGGTCTTGCCCCGGAGGGCCCCCCACCTCCAACTTCCTCATCTGGGCTGTTGAGAGGACTGAGTAAGATCATAAATGTGAAGGGCTTAGATTGGGGCCCAGGACAGGGAACAGCTCAATACATGGAAGCACATTCTTGCACTGGAAGTACTTTTTTTTAATCTGTCAAACCTTCCTGTTACACTGAGTGTACTGTTTTCCTCGGGACTGTGGAGGAGGACCTGACAGCTGAAGGGGGTCTGTGCACACAGCTTGTCAATGCAGGATCTAGACCTGAGAAGTGACCATTTCCATAAAGTCAAGCTTGGTAGACTTGGTCTGTATGCAAAGCTTAATTCCAGACATTTCTTTTCTTTTTTTTTAAGATTTTATTTATTTGACAGAGATCACAAGTAGGCAGAGAGGCAGGCAGAGAGAGAGGAGGAAGCAGGCTCCCCGCTGAGCAGAGAGCTCAACTCGGGACTCGATCCCAGGACCCTGAGATCATGACTTGAGCCAAAGGCAGAGGCTTAACACCCTGAGCCACCCAGGCACCCCAATTCCAGACATTTCTTAAGATGAACCTCCAGAGGCCTCTGCGTGGCTCAGTCAGTTAAGTGGCCTGCCCACTCTGGATTTCCAGCTCAGGTTCTGGGATCTAGGACCAGCCCTGCATTGGGCTCTGCACTCAGCAAGGGGTAGCTTCAGGATTTTCTTTCCTTCTGTCCCTCCCCCCCCCCCCGCCGCATGCTCTTGCTCTCTCTCCAATAAATCAACCTTTAAGAAAAAAAAAAAGAAGATAAACCTACAAACTTCTGAAAGGGCCTCTCTTTTACTGCTAAACAATTCTCACAACCAAGGTTTTGACATTTAAGGACCTTCAACTGCTATGCAATCCAGTATTTTTTTCTAAAACAAAATCCTGCTATTTGTAGCTAATAAGCCAGAATTTTTACTGAGTAACTGTTACACAAGGAGATATATATATATATATTTTTTTTCCATTCACTGGGGAAACTGGATACAAAAAAGGAAAAGCCCCAGAATCCCACCATCCACTGGTCTGTATTTTCTTCTAGAATTTCCTTCATCTGCATAAATTTTTTTGACCTAGCTATAATTGTTAATAATGCACTGTAACTGTGCACACTGCCCTTCCCCTATGTAACCTACCGTAACATAGAACTTCATGGATTAGTGTTTTATTTTTTAAGTTTCTATTAAGAAAGAAAAATGGGATTGAGATCTAGAATTAATTTGTTGAACAAATTAATGTAGCAATCCATTTCACATTTAAGAAATGCAATGATAATTGTCTAGTTATGTTCTCTTACTTTGTAAGCATTGTCTGGCAGGACTTTTTAAATTACTGAACTTTTTGAGATTTAGGGGAAACATTAAAATTTCCTATAGTTGTTTTCCTTGTTACAAAAGTAATGTATGCTCATTATATAACATTTAGAAAGAGAAAAATCTCAGGAAGTAATAATTTAACATTAATATTTGCTGAACAGAGACCATGCGCCAGTCACTGTTCTAAATGCTTTAGGTAGATTAACTCATTTATCCCTCACAATACCTCGTGGAAGCAGAAAGATATGAAGCAACTTGCCCACACTTCCGTGTGAAAGCATAAGACAGGAATCCAGCACTATGCTATGATGTTCTAGGAATCTTTTCAAGATTCGATAATTTATTCAATCAAGTCCTTCACTGCTTCAGCATATAATGTCATAGGCAAGAAATAATTCATAATAACACTGTACCCTTTACAATTATTTAAAAAACAATTAAAATTTTTTAAAAAACACTGTACCCTTTATAATTTTTAAATAAAGTGCCATTTCTGTATCTCTCCGGGGCAATCAGTAAAATGGGAAGTCATGCGTTAAAGGAACTACTATTCCAATCAGTCCAATCAGTCCAATCACAGGTACCTGATATGCATTAAGGAAGAAACAACAGGTGCTTAAAAGGATTAGGCTTAAAGAGAGAAGCATTTTTTGAATTTTGCAGTTGATTCAGTAATGTGATGAGTAGAGTCCCTGAACCAGCTGAACAGTCATTCTCACAAAAGTTTACAACCAGTCACAACACTTTAATAAAACGTTTACAAAATGTTCCCAATCAGTCCAAAATGCTTCTGATGGCTTATCTGTTGGCATTGAACATCAGTACATGAAAAATAAATGGAAACCCTTGGGTCACATTTTTTCATACTTTAATTAAAACTCATACTTAGTTAAAGATAAATATGTCTGTTCCTGGTTTAATTTCCTACCCAGGCTAATAAACACAACTTTTAAAAATATAAACTCTCTTTAAATTTAAAATATGATCAATGAAATGTCTCTGACTGCCTGGCTCTAAAAATATTATATGACTATAATTTCAGCACTAAAAGCATCTTAAAGCGATTGATCCATCAATCATAATTATTCATACCACTGTGGTAGAAACATGGCACACATGTGTAGAAAGATAGATAGATAGCTCTACCTATAGGATCAGGTATCTTCTTTGGAATTTCAAATAGCTCTATCTAGAGTTTCCAGAAGGCTTAAACTGCCATCATGTAATTTATCCAATAGCCTGCTGCTAGCTTAAGCTAGAGAAGTAAAATATCTAATCATGTTGAACTTTAATTGTGTGTTAAGTGCCGTCAAAGTGCTTTGCAAAGATTGTTTCACATATTCTCATAATAATCCTTGAGACAGAGACCACTATCATCCACATTTTACCAATCAGACTGAAAAGATTAAATAACTAATACTCCCATCCAGGTCCATCCACATCCAAACTCATACTTCAAACCACTGTTAAAGGGCTTTTTCGTCCAAATCAGGCCTCAGAAAAATCTGACATCCACAACTTATCTCCCTAAATTAAGCTTAAATTGACATGCAAAACTTAAAACAAAAAACACGCTATACAAATCTGACCATTTATCCAGCAATGAACAATGTGATTCTACATTTGAAATTTTTAATTTCTTGTCTCAGAGAGGTTTACAACAGGAAAAAAAAATTAATTTGGCATTAAGGAACCACTTCCTCAAGTGTTTTGGCTATGAAGCTCTCTGGTATCACAACTTGACAAACCCCCCATGTCCTTCAACAAGGGGGAACAAGAAGCAGCCCAACACCACCAATCTGTTAGAGAGCTAATCTTTCAAATGAGCCTGGAGCTTGCTACACAGAAAGACTTAAGGTATTCATCTTAGTCTCTTGTGAAACAGTTTCACATTTTTACATATTTCTACACAAATTCAAATGCTGTCAGGGATCAAGACCTAGTGAATGACCTGGGTTAAACACAGTAAAAATACGACCACATTTTTATAAGGTCTAAACATGTAGTTGTTAGACTGCTCAGCATTTTTTGGACTTAAACTAGCGTTTTATGGTGCTAGTTAACTGTTAGGGAAGCAAAGGGACTAAACATTCGATCCCAGAGTCCTTTTACCACGGAAGAGTCGATTACTTTGAAAAATTACGTGTGTGAATCATGTTTGTTTATTGAAAAAGGGGGTTTGTTAATACATACAATTTAGCCTTAAAAAAAAAAAAAAAGCTCTTCACTTGAATGTGATTGTTTTGGCAATAGTAAAACCCAACCCCATCATTCCTGCGTCGCCTGCCTTCCTGGTTCTCCTAGGTGAGGGCCGCCATCCTGCCACGATTTACCGGGAGAGCTGAGAAGCACCAGCAATGGTGCAGTGTGGTGACTACCACTTTAAAAACAAAGTCGAACTCCGCTTTTAAAGCAGCGAACACACAGACACAGACCCTGACTCTGACAACACCCAAAAGATTCATTATAGACAGTCCATTCAGACGAAGCTACAACAGCCCCAGGAAATATAAACAGTGTCCGCAAAGACAGCAGGGGAGGAAAGGAAGTAACTGATGGGAAGGAAGCTAATCATGTGAAGTTTGTCCAACTCCACAAGGTCTAATAAATTCCCGGTTTGTTTCCTTCCACTCGGAGCAGCCATTAAACGTGCCCCGACACGTGGGCGCAGGGGACCTCCCTTCTCTCCGGTTTTTGCCCATTTCCTTCTCTATAACCTTGTTTGTATACAACCACGCCCGGTCAAGGGTGACTACGAGATAAAAGGCCTCATCAGTTTCTTCTCTTGGATTCCCGGTTGTCCAAAGTTTAACTCCACGGCGGTGATTTAACGAGTTCTTCTGTGCAAGTTATGAATGGCTTAAGTTTACAAGACACAAACATAAGGCGAGGGACAAGTGTCAAACGCCTTTAGTGGCAGTGTTTTAGACGCCTTTAGTGGCAGTGTTTTAAAGTGTTTTTAAATTAGTTTTAATTGAACTGCCTTGGCTAAAATTAAGGGGGGTAAGTCACCCTGATCCATGTAATAAGGGTCCCAACAATGCTTTAAAAAAAATTCACTTAAGACTCTCATCTGAGCCTCGACCCCCCCATACCACCTGCAAATACAGTCTCGAGCCCACTCACTGCTGGGGGTCCTTCGCGGGACGTGTGACCTGGGCTCTCCTCTTTGACCCGCTACTTCCCGGCTAGACCCAGCAGCGAGCGGGTTCCAGGGCTGCTCGCCCGCCCGCTAGTCCCAAGAAAGAACGGAAGAAAGTAGGGAAGAGGGGCGTGGCGCCCCGGTCGCCCCCAGATGCCTGGCCGCCTCCAGAGCCTGGCACCACCGCAAGGAAGGGCTGGGCACACCGGAGCCTCCCAACCCCAACCGGGCGCGGGGCGCACGGCCGCGGGCGAGCTGCTAGACCTTTCCTGCCGCTCCCGCCCCCATCCCAGCGCCCGCGTCCCCAGCCCTAGCCCCACAGGGCCCCCGCTTTCCCCGGCCGCCGCCCGTCGAGGGCGAGCGCGCAGTCCGCCTCCAGGTCTCGGCGTCCCTCGCCCTCCCTCCCCCATCCCCTTCTCCGGCGCCCAGAGCCCCGACCAGTCCCCGCCCTCCGGGACACTCTTCCCTCCCTCCTTCCTTCCTTCCTCCCTTCCCTCCCTCCATCTCGCTTCCTAACACCGGGAACTCGGAGGCGGCCCCCGAACTGGCCGGCCGACGCCCCGCGCTGCGCCCCTGTGCCCGCAGGGAGCAGACTCGCCACCTGCGCCCGCCGCTCGTGCCCACTCGCCTGCCGGTGTGCTCCCCACGCCGCCGCCGCCGCCGCCGAGGACTCGGTCTCTAAGGGCTCCTGGAGACAGCTCCGACCTCTCCTCCTCCTCCCGCTCCTCCCGGCGCCGGCTCCGCCTCGCTCGGGGTAGGCGGGGCGGACAGCCCGACGGGCGGGGCGGCGGCGGCCGGGACTCCTTCCTCCGGCCCTGGCCCTCCCACCCGCCCTGGCACCGGGGCTGTTCTAGGCTTAGGCCGCCGAATCCTTGTCGTGTCCCGACCGCCAAAGGGGAGAGGTCCGGAGCTGTAGAGCTCCACAAACGTCTGACCGCCTTGGCCGTTCCCATTTTCCCTTCCTCAAACTCATGGACGCCCTGGAGTTCAAGGACGCTGGGGCCCCCCACTTCACAGGACCCTCCACCCGGCAGCTCTGACTCCTCTAAAGCTTCCTTCGCGTGCGAACGCCTCGCTAACCCTTATGCCAACCGTCCCCTGGGCCGCGAATGTGAGCGCTGCCAACCCCCTACACAAAAGTTAGGCTCTGCTCCAGGAATTTCTTAAGAAAACAGTCACAGTAAAATTTAAAGGGCCCTGGGGCCATGGGGAGATTTTGTTTCCCAGAAAATGGAGATAGAACCTCGGATTGTTCAATTTGAAGTGCATGCACCCATCAGGAGCTTCTCCACTTCTCCCTCCATGAAATTGGCACTTCCCAATGCCCCATACCTGGCAGAGTTCTGCATAACGAATTAATTGGATTTGGTTGGTCCTTTCTGAATGGATTCAGGGTCAGGTAGTCTGAAGAGCCTCTTCTGTTTACACAGAGTTCGAACTATTCATACAAACAGTCATTCAAGGAACATTCACTGAGCACTTGCTGTGTACTAAGCATTGTGCTAAAGGTGATGGAGAGACACAAAGATGATCAGAGGAGGCGCTCACCCTCCAAAAGTCCAGAAAGAGTAAAAAAGGCGGATGTACAAGAAATCCTACCACTCAGCACACTTCTCGCTTATCCCCAGGTATCTGTTTTCTTGTTTGACAGGGTGAAGACAAAAGAGAAGGTGAGGCCAGAGTAGGTCACTTGGAACCAGTGTGGGCAGAGTCCATGCTTGAAATGGAGTCTGGTGGCATTGGTGCGGGATGTCTGTGTGTTGAGTTTCACCAAATGAATGGAAGTGAAGCCCAGGTAAGTTTGCAGCCAAGGACTGTAGTTAGGGCATGATCTTTACTCTTACTTTCCTCCCAACCCCCTACTCAGGTATCGTTTCCAGTGAAACCATTGGACCAGGATGCAAGAGGGATACTGTAGGTAGAGGCAGTGATTGGATGCCTTGCCCGGGGAGTGTGGGAGTGTGGTCAGAGACACGTGCCTCTCATTGAGCATCACGCTCAGCTGCCAGATTTGTTTTGCCTATACCAGGGACAGCCAGAAGTGCCTGGAATTAGTGTTCCTCTGCCCCACCCCACCCTTTAACCAGTGATTGAGAATGCATGTATAAATATTGCCATCCTGGTCCCTTAGCCTCCAGTTAGGACAACTCCAGGGTGGCTCTCTGCTGTCTATACAGAGCTCCCTATGAGACTGGGCCAAATTCCCTCCCTTCTGCTTTGGGATTTTGCTTGGTATCACATTCTTTTGCTTGCCCTTCTTACCCCTCTAGGTCCTACATCCCCTACCAGTGTTTCTTAGAAACCCATTCTAATCAGGACCAACTGTGTGATTTGCAGGGCCCCATGCAAGATATAGAAAAATGTTCCTAACTTATCAAGAATTTCAAGCTGGCAACAACAGAGTATTAGACCAAGTATATGGGGTCCCACATTTCTGCACAGATATGCATGACTCTAAGATGTCACATCAGTGAAGCTGGTCTGGATGTTAATAAAATCACTTTCACTTGAGTCCTCATCGAAAAGCCTGCTTCTGGAAAATCCCCAGCTAAGATAACAACTGTTAAAGTAAAAAACCAGCCCATCCTGTGCAAGCATAATCACCTTATAGATTACAATAGTAGTGGGCATCCCCCAGCTTGGGGGGTTGCCCCTAGTAGGAGGAGGGCTTAGATTAAGTTCTATGTAACAGGAGCTTTAGCCATCAAAAGAGGGAAAACAGCTGAGAATGGTTTAGGCTCATAAGATGATGTGGCAGGAGGTTGGGGTTTTAGTCCCATTCTGAGCCTATGCCCGAAGTGTTAATTCGGGTGGTGTTTTAGATGGAGTTACCGAGAAACACCTTACTTGAAGTTTAATTGGCAAGTAGTTAAAAAGTGACATCTCACTTGTAAGGAAGTGAGGTTGGCAGGCTTGGGCAGAGGGAGAAGCTGCCTGTCAATGTGGTTACATCTGGACCTAGAGCCCAGAGGGTACTGGACTTGTGTGGCTCTTCAGAATTAAACCAGATTGAGTCCCCGGAAGTGGGCCTTTGTAATCTTCTCCACATCCGGCATTCCTGGGAAGAGGTGTACCCATAGGCAGAACAGTTCCTTGAGGGCAACGCCTGCTGATGGACACAGCTGGGAATGGTCAGGAACAGATGCATCAGTGCTAAGCAGAGGATCTGGGAGAAACTCCACAATATCACTCCAGTAGATGATCTCGGAGATCTCACTTGGGCTTAGAGTTAGTCATAACAGGAATACACAGCCCAGCCCAGAAAGGCCCTCGGTCTTCTGGGCAGCCCCTGGACAATTTTTTATTGCATTTCACCTTTCTTGTACTATATGCCTATTTAATCTCTCATTTTTTCCCTTCAGACTTTTAATTTTTAATTTTTTTAAAGATTTATTTGTTTTTTTGAGAGAGAGAGAGTGCAGTAGGGAGGGGCAGAGGGAGTCAGAGAGAGAAACTCAAGCGTACTCCACGCTGAGTGCAGAGCCTACCATGGGGCTCAATCTCATGACCCTGAGAAACCAAAAGTCAGCTGCTTAACCAACTGTGCCACCCAGGTGCCCCTTAATTTTTATTTTAAGTAGGCTCCACCCACCATGGGGCTTGAACTCAAGACCCTGAGATTAGGAGTCACACACTCAACGTACTGAGCCAGCCAGGCACCCCTCCTTCAAAAAAACCTCTTTTTTCCTCCCTTACATTCTGGCCCAATTATTTTCTACCCCTCCAATGGCACTAGAGACAAATAAATACAAATAAATGAACCAATTGCTCAAGAGTAGCAGTGTAGTAATGTAAAATATACATTATGAGATGAAGCCTTTGGGATCAAGTCCTGACTTTGCCACTAACAAACTGTGAACTTGGGGCACTTAACCCTACTGGGCATTTGCTTGTCTTTAAAATAAAGCAATTTAAAAAATTTTTAAAATAAAGCAATTATAAAATAAAATAAAATAGATTGTAAGAGAATGGTCTCTAAGGTTCCAATTCTTTGGAAATTAATTTTTTTTAGAAGGCATGGTTTTCTCATAGGGCACCTGGGTGGCTCACTCGACAGACTCTTGGACTCTTGGTTTCCCTCAGGTCCAAGATCTCAGGGTCCTGGGATTAAGCCGCCCTTGAGCTCCATCTCAGTGCAGAGTCTGCTTGTCCCTCTCCCTCTCTCTCCCCACCCCCACCCCCCCACCCCCGCCACACACAGCCACTGGCAAGGCACACTTTCTCTCTCAAATAAATAAATAAAATCTTTTTAAAAAGAGAGATGGTTTTCTCTGCTATATAATCTCTCATGAAGCAAGCAAGAGAAATGTTTTTATAACTCAGAACAACTGATTTTTAAAATCAGTTGCAATTCATAGGTGAAGCAGTACTTCTATGAACTTCTATTCAGTATTCAGTAACAACACCCTAACAAAAGCATCAGTCAGAAAGAGATGGGTGAAGAAAGATGGGAAAAAAAAATGGGGCAAATGGGTCAGTCTGTGAATGATAAGGTCTCCACAGACTTTGGAACAGTTTTTCTGGAATATTAGATTTGCTCCCTAAGAATTTTATTTGTCCTGTTACACATGGCCACACTCTGCCTGAACCTGCCCTAGAAGTTGTGGAGAGCTACCTCCTTTTGAGTAGGTTACCTGGGTAAGTGTTTCACAAACTGGTTTTTCTGCTCAGTCAGAAGCTGCCATCTTCCCATGTAGAAGTTAGGTTAGGGAGAAGCACCCACAGTCTTGGAAATTCCCAAGTAACGTGTTGAAACGTGTATGGCCACAGGCAGGAGCTATGACCAAAACTGTGGCTACAGATCAGTAGGCAATTCAACACAGTTCCATCCTCAAGTGGGTGGAAGCCTTCGGAGGCCTGGGTGGGAGTGGCCCAAAGTTGAGGCAATAACTTCTGTTAGTTGTTACTAACTCAAAAAGAGCTTTCTGGCTTAAGATAGCACTAGGCCCTCTAGCTCGGGACAGTGGAAGTCTTCAGACACTGTTGCCTAGGATTCAACTACCTAGGCTCAAAAGTTAGCAAAATTCCCATCATTGGAGGGTTTCAACCAGTGGGCCACTAGGAAATGGAGATGCAGAGGCTATGGGGGAACCAACCCAAATGTCCAGGACTAGACTTTGATACATGACTTTTCAATTGATACAGGACTTTTCAATCGATACAGGACTTTTCAATCGATATATTGATATCAGGACAATGATACTTCTTTCTAAAGTGCCTGTGGAAAGATGTAGATCTAAACATGCTCATATAAGAAGATGCCCTGAACATATTTTTGAGCATAGAAAGCAGGTTATAGAAGAACATGCAGAGAATTTCCCACTCACATATAAAGAAGAGCACACACACACACACACACACACACACATACATGCATCCAAATCAGTGCATCTGCAATGATGTTTGCCAAAATGATAACAGGGATTTCTTTCTCAGGGTAGTGGAATTTCAGGTAACCTATGTTTTTAAATATTGCATACATATTCATTCATTCATTCTTTTTTTTTTTTTTTTACAGTAAATGCATAGCTTCTCTATGAATAATGTGGGTGGTTTGTGTATTATAAATGTGTCTTTTTTCATATTATAGAAAAAAGAAAAAGTCATTGTGTAGACCAGGGTTTGACAAAACAAAGTAAAGCCAGAGGGCCAGACCACCAGCCATCTGTTTTGGTAAATAAAGTTTTATTGGAATGCAACCACACCCATTCATTTATCTGTTGTCTTTGGTTGCTTTTGCTTTGCAAGGATAGAGTTGAATGTTGTGGCAGACACCTTGGGGTTCAAGAAGCCTAAAATATTTTTCTGCCTCTTTAGAGAGGTATAGACAAGTAGACTAGAAAACTTTTTCAGAATGGCAAATTGTAGCCCAAATTTTACTAATTCTTCAGATTTCAATGCATCTGAATTTTCTATTTTAAAAGAATATAGTCTGTATATGTAAAGTATCTCCCAGTCCTGAGTGGTGATTGTAATAACCAAGCAAAGTAACATGACCAGTACTGGGATGGTTAATGTCTGTGTATTCTCCATCCTCCTCCCCTTCTTCCCTCATTCTTTTCCGACTCCCCTTTTTCTCTACCTGCTCCTCCTGTTCTCCTCCCCCTCCTGCTCTTCCATTTCCTTCTCATTTTTCCAATGAAATAAGTTCTGTTCTCCATTTTGCCCTCAAATGCTATTCCAGCTGAGAGAGGGAGAGGGGGAAGGGGAAGACTGAGGTTCTTCTCTCCTTCTGGCATGGGTCTCTCCAAGATAGAATGATTGAGAAGTCCTGGACGAAATAAATTATTCTTGGGGAGGATGAGTGAGTCCCAAAAAGTCAACCCAGACCTGGAGGAAAAAGAGCCAGCAGAGCTGGGAGGAAAGTAGAGTGTCAGGCTCCCCAGGAAAGGCTGGGAACTGAATGGGCCAAAGCCCCTCTCTTCCCTCATTCCTCTATCATACTCTCCTCTCTTTTCCTTAGAGCCTCCCATCCTACAGTCCTTCTGGCCTTCAGTTCACTGAGGAGGTTTGGGATTTTTCTCCTTCACATTCAGCGGTAGCCAGCATCAGTGCTCGCACAGAACCCACAGGAACAAGAGGAAGCAGTGTCAGTCTAAGCAATGCCAGACCCTTGCTCATTTCTAGAACTCGGCCAGAAGAGCTGGATGTTGGCCCTGATGTGGAATGTACTTAGATGCTAAGTAATTAAATTGTGCAACAGAAACATTCTCTTTGTCAACTACTCACCCCAGCCCTTCCCTAAAGAAAATAGAAGGCCCCTGCAGAGTCCAAAAGGGAAGCAGCCTGGTAGACAATGATTAGATTATTCATCCATCTATAGCCTATGCCACTGGGTTTTGACTCAGACACAGTCAACCCTGTGGACCTGTGAGCGAAGTTGTGATGGGAATGGAAAGTATTTTCTCTGGCACCCTGATAACAGACCTGTTAATTTCATTTAGCTTTATATTCTGGTGAGAATGGAAAATACCAAGCCTGCAACCTCTGTGACTCCAATTTACACTCCATGGTTCTCGGAATATCTAAAATGTTTTTCAGAATGCAGGGGAATCTCAGAAAATGTGTTAAAATGAATTTTTTTTTTTAGTGTGTCAGTATTGCTCTAGAAATATTGAGATAATAGAATAATACCAACAATATATAGTGTTATTCTATTATCTCAGTATTTCTAAAAATAGAAATATGGACTATTTTTGTCCTGAGACTATGTTGAGAATTACATGCCGCATTAAAAATTTGAATGTAAGAAAGGTGCATTAATTTAAAGAGTGTTCTGATCACATTCCTCTCATGTTTTAAATCCTCCCCAGGATTCTTAGTGTTATTTTCCTATTTCCTGGGTTACTAGGAAGGTTGGACGTCTTTTCTTGTATTTATTAGTCACGTATGGTTCCACTACGGATTTGGGCATGGATCTACTTCCAGAGGCCTCTAATGGATTGTGCTAGATATTTTCGTATTCCTATAAATAGCCTTGAGCTTTGTTCTGGAATATAGTTAAGTTACTTGGAAACAAATTTATCCTTTTAGGTCTTGCTTTTAAGATTTATCCAACAAGATTAGAGCAGTTATCACTCTAGAGCTGATTTTTCCCCTACTGAAGCAAGATCTGAATGTCTACCCAATGCTCTGTAAGTCTTGAGGTTTCCCAGTCTGGCTGGTAGGAAGAGGCTCCATTCCTGGCCCTGTGTGAGCATGTGGCACTGTGACCTCTAATCCTTAGAGATGGTTCTTTCCCTGGCCCTGGGTGGTTGTTTCTTCTGCATGAGTCCCCCATTACTCATTATTCCCATCATACACATCATCATCATCAAGGGGACTCTCTTCTGGTCTCTAGGTTCTCTTTCTGTTCAGCTCTCTTTCTGGTGCTCTGTCCTGTGAGTCCTAGCTGCCTTGACCTCCCTGAGCTCCCATCCCTCCTTCTCAACTCAAGGGGCCCACCAGACTCTTCCTGAATTCCCTACTCTCTGTTGTGCCTGGAAACTTCCTCAGGACAGGACATTGGAAGACTCTGTAACCCTCCCCACATTTTTTTTTTTTTAATCTCTCAGGGATCACTGTCCTCTTGTCACCTGAAGTACAGTATTTTGCAAACTGTTGCTTCAGATATTTTGTCTGTGTTTGGGTTGTTTCAGGTGGGACGATAAGCTAGTTCCTTTACCCCGTCTTGACTGTAAGCAGCTGTTTCCCTTGTCATTCTAAGTCATGCCTTGGTCTTCTTTCCACTTAATCATTACCTAACACTGTTTTGTACATTTCCTTTTGTGTATGGTCTGTCTCCCTCAGCAGGCTATAAGCTCCCTGAGGGCATGTCTGCTTGGTTTACTGTTGGTCCTCAGCTCCTATAGCATCGCCTGATGTATAACAGGACTCGTGAAATGTTGAAGGAATGAATGAAAGCTAACTGGGACCATTAATGGGAGGCTCTGAATGCCAAGCAAGGAAATTAAATATTTTGTTGAGAGCAGAGGCTCTTATTCTGGGGCTCGATGGACATAAGCCAAATTCTATTCATTTGCAATTTGAGGACATTGTGGGGTACAATGCTGGCAACTTCAGTCAAGCTACTCTGTAAATCTGCCAAAGCTTTTGGTAGATTAGGTCACATTTTTGGAATCGGCTTGGAATTCAGGAACCTGGCAGTAATAATGAATCTTGCCTTTGACCCTCCCTCTAATCTGATTGGCCCTAAGCCCTTTACAAATATTAATTATGTTTCACAGTGCAGTTGCCACCCTGACCTCTTTTCTTAGGCTGGTAACACTGGGACCAGTGTTCAGCACTCCTACCCCGTGACAGCATGCTTACTCCTCCTCCTTAAAAGAGAAAGCCCATCTTTATTAACATCCTTAAATTAGTAAGTATCCTAATGATGAACTTGACAAGTGAGCTATTTTCTTAAAAACTTCACTTGAGGGACGCCTGGGTGGCTCAGTTGGCTAAGCGGCTGCCTTCGGCCCAGGTCATGATCCCAGCGTCCTGGGATGGAGTCCCACATCATCGGGCTCCTTGCTCGGCAGGGAGCCTGCTTCTCCCTCTGCCTCTGCCTGCTACTCTGTCTACCTGTGCTCACTCTCTGGCTCTCTCTGACAAATAAATAAATAAAATCTTAAACAAAAAACAAAAAAACTTCACTTGAGGGCGCCTAGGTGGCTCAGTTGGTTAAACATCTGCCTTCAGCTCAGGTCACGATCCCAGGGTCCTGGAATCAAGTCCTCTGTTGGGCACTCAGTGGGGTACCTGCTTCTCCCTCTACCCCTCCTCCCACTCATTCTCGCAATCCCTCTCAAATAAATAAAATCTTTAAAAAAAATTTATAAACTTCATTTGATAATTGCAAAGGTCTCTCCACTGTCTTTCTGACTCTAATCTCCAAGATAGTCAATTGAGGGCAAGATAAAAACATTAGAAATTATAGCTATGTTTATTATATGTCTTTTCCTTTTGTTAGTACAGTAGTTCAGGTATATAATATGTAAATAAAAACACACATGTTTGGACCACACAAAGTCCTTACTGATGAAGTACACAATAAAAAATTTAGAGATCACAGATTGAGTTTTCCTCCCAATTCCCCTTACGTGAGTCCAGGTTACTCTTCCTAGAAGTAATCTCAAACTGTGCTCCATTCTTCTCCCAAAACAAACAAACAAGAAACAAAACCCCCCAAATCTTCTATAGCTTCAATGTAAGAGAACAACTGTAATAGTACGCTGACATTGAAAAGAAGGGAGTTTTTTCATGCAGACACAGTGGTCGCTCCATAATTATTAATAAGCCCTCACATTTGTACAATGCATCAAAATTTTATAATGCGCTGAACGTTGCCTACAGGCCCTCCAATTTCAGGAGAACATGGTCTGCTTTCAGCCAAGATTTATATACTTAGTTCTACTCTATGAGGCCTGTTAGCCTCTTTTAGAGATTAAACTATGGCCCCTGAACAATAATTGCAAGGTCGTGAATATTTCTCTATGCTCCATCCATATATATTAACAGACTGAATTACTGAAGAGATGATGCAAATAAGGAACTTTAGATGTGCCAGTTTATTTACTATAAAAGTAGTTTACAGAAATAGCAATTGAGTAAAAACTAAGCTACAATGCATAATGTGTATGTGAGAGAGAGAGAGTGAGAGAGAGAGGTGTGTGTGTGTGTGTGTGTGTGTGTGTGTGTGTGTGTGTAGGAGTCAGGACACAGAGCACTAAGGCACCAGACATGAATGAAGAAACTAGTGTAGAAGAGAAAATTCTGGCTTGGCCAGACATCACCTGACACCAAGTGAATTAGAAATGAATTGTCCAGTTGAGCCTTACCTGAATTCCTAACACACATGAACAAAGTCAAATGGTTACTTTAAGCCACTGAGTTTTGGGATAGTGGACCTGAGAGTTGTCAACATGATCTGAGTCTGGATCCAATCCTTCCTGAAGCCGACTACCCCTGTAATCTTCAGTAAGCCAGTCCATTGTTTTTGGTTTGTTTGTTTATTCTTATACAAATTGGGTTTCTGTTATTTCCAACCAAAAGAACTGTAAATAATATAGGAACACTCTCTCTTTTAACTCTGGTGCAGAAGCTTAAGCTAATCATATCTCTCATGACTTTCCTCAATGACTTACTCTTATTATTAATCTATGCATGGATCTTCTCTTATTTGATAGATTTTTTATTCATACCTCCATTTTTTTTACCCTGTTCCCTTCCTTAATCCCATTCCCTTCCCCTGTTCACATACAAACATTCTAATTCTGATGTGTATCTTTTTATTTGTGTGTGTCCTTATAAAATATGTATTGTTGGGGCACCTGGTGGCTCAGTTGTTTATGGGTCTGACCTTTGATCTCAGCTCAGGTCTTGATCTGGGGGTCGTGAGTTAAAGCCCCACTTTGGGTTCCATGCTGGGCATGGAGCCTACTAAATAAACTAATTAAGTAAATAAAATATTGTTATTTTATGTACAAGCATTTCAGTGTTATATTAATGGTATTGTATACTCTCTATGAATAATACTTGTAAAATTTTCAAATTAAATTTTATTAATTAAATACTTTTCCCCCAAAGTGCAAACACCGGTTGTAAGTTTTTTCTCTAAGAGATATACATTCTGATGATGGTGTTACTGATATTTTTTTTTGTCTTCTTGACATTAAAAAAAGAAAAACCTCTTTTACTCTCTGAATGCCACATCTCTCTCCCCATCCACCACATATACACTTTATTTTTTAATAATAAATGTTCTGGTTATAGGGATGCAATATCTTTTCATCTCTAGGAAAATATTATTTCCTTTTTGGAGATTTTTTTCTTTTTTTTTCCCATAGTCTCTCGTTTCTTTTTTGTTTTTCTTTTAAAAAGTGTCTAGTCCCTTGTTTTTATCTGTGTCTTTCATGTTAGCTTTTCTCAAAAGCCTACTGATACTTGGCTAGTTCCAATTAGAACCTCTGAGTGTGTGTGTGTGTGTGTGTGTGTGTGTGTGTGTGTATGTGCACACACATGCAGGGCTTACACAGTGGTCATGGTAGGTGATGCAGCAAACATTTGGTCTTTAACTGCAGGCCTCTGTTGGTTTCTGTAGGTCTCTTCTCTTGGACTGTTCAGATATACCAGAAAGGAACTCAGATACTCTGTTTGGGGGTGAGGAAGGGTTAAGCCTGGCTGTCAGCATTCTAGGAGCCTGCAGATCTCATCATGCTTTTTATTGTTTTGTTTTGCTTTTAAAATCTAGATTTTTACTTTATATTTCTTTTTGAGTACCTTTACTCATCTGCAGCTCGTGTCCATACTCTTTGGATTTCTGATCATTTATTCATTCAACAAACTTCTTTACCTGGTATTTCCTTAGCACTTGGTGCCTAGGCATACTTCTAGGTGCTTGCAATCAAACCCACCACCAATCAGAATAGGTGAAAATGCCTGCCCTCATGGAGCTTACATTCTAATAGAATACATTTCCAGTCTTCTGCCTGAAGGAGGGAAAGTGGCTGGCTGGCTGGCTGGCTGCAAAAGGAAGTGGCAGGAATGTGGATTCAACCAATCCAGTTTTGAGTCCCACTTCACATCCCTATCATCAAAAATACTTGGTGCCTCCAATTTCTGAGACTTTCTGGATTTTGGTGGGACGAACCAGCTGGCTCTGTGTTAGCTTACCCCTCCCCTTTGCAGACATTTGGATTTCAGCTTGCTTTCTTCTGCTGTCAGCTGCCTCACTTGTTCATGTACTCTTTCTTGCCCATGTTAGTCTTCTCTCTCATTTTCCTTGTTCTTGTGACTTATGCTGTGCTCTTTTTCATCTAATGTTATTTTAGTGGGAAGGAATAGAGCTAATTCTGCATTCACTTAATTATGTTTAACCATGTGTCACTAACCCTCCATATGGGCACAAAGTTGCTTACTTGACAGGTAAAAATGGCACCTGCCTGCATGGTGGTAGTATCAGGTTCTGATGGTCTGATAGTCCCATCTCTGGGAGGCTGTATGGCTTGACTTTAGAGTGAGATCCCAGAGAACTGATATAAAATTCAATATTTCTAGATCTCTATTCTCATGACTCATTTTTTTCTCTTTCTCTTGGCCTTAAGAATATGTCTCATTTAACTTTCTTCTTCCCTGAATCATATTTTTCTCTTCTTTTATTTTTACTATTGGCCTTCACATTTTTCTTGCTTTGATATCCATGATGAGATATTCCCAGTCATTGCACCTATGTGCTATGTGTGTGAGACACTGTTCTTTGTTTGCATTATCTTATGAAATCTCTACTAACGCCCTATGAGCTGGGCATTGTCACTGTCACTCTGGATGACTTATCAAGTCTACTACCTTATATTAAAAATGCAAGACTAAGAAAGATTAAAAACTTGCCTAAAGTCTTACAGCAAATGATTAAGTTTTTAAATATTCATGAAATTTACATATTTCATAATCGTTTCATGGTTTACATATTATCAAGGCCTTGGGTATTTCTTGTAGGTAGTCTGGAGTTTTGGTGCCACAAACCTCCAAGGCTTCCTGCCAAGGGAGCTAAATATCTACATTGATAGCCAGTCCGAAAATACAGAACTAGATGTATTTGATGGGAAGGGATGTCTGGTTAGCTGTGCTGGAGGGCTGGGTCTAGAAGTCAAGATGGGGTTTCTACTCCCTCTACACTGGCTGAGTCTAGAACAGCAAGACCTGCACAGCAGGTTCTAATTCACTCACCTAACCCACTGCGCAGGAGAAAAGGGCTGGCCCGCCTCACCTTCACGCTGCAGAGCAAAAATCTGGACAGACAGCACAAGGATTGCTAGACCTACTCTCAAGGAACACCCAGAGGGAGACTGCCACCGCTAGCAGCTGCATGAAGAAGAAAAGGATGCTCACATCGAGCGCCATTTTTACCTCCTGCTTCATGGGGATGTAGAGTCAGGCTCCAGCCTTTTGGACTAGCTAGCACCTTCTCGCTTCCTTCTCGGGCCAGCTGTGAGGGGGCCTACAGAGCGGCTGCAGGTGTGGGTAGGAATGCTCTCTCTCCTGAAAGCTGAGCAGAAGTGTTGTCTTTTTTTGTGAGTTGAGGTAGATAAGTGGGGAGAAGGAAACATAGGTACCCTTCTGAATGTTTCTGTTTCATGGAATTAAAAATGCCAATATTGCAAACATCTCTTGTGGCTGGTTTTCTCTAGTTCATCTTTTAAATCAATGTCAGTTGTAGCCCACTCAGTGGGTTTCTTGACTCACCAATGGATTGGGAACCTAATTTGAAAACATTATTCTAGGAGGTTTATTGGTGGGAAGGAACTGCTCTTATCTGGAACATGCTTCAGTGGACCCTTTGGTTATGCATAAAGGAGGAAGTAGGCACTCTGTTGGGCAGGAGTGGCTGCGACAAAGGCATGCAGTTTGGTATAACTGCAAAGGACAACACAAGTGAAAAGTTATTTCCTCAGGTAAAGAGATTATTAACACCTAATAACGTTGAACATCTTTTTATGTGTTTACTTGCCATTTGTCTGCGTTTGGGCTGCTATAGCAGAAAGCCATAAATTGGATAACTTAAACAACCAATATTCATTTCCTCACAGTTCTGGATCCTGGTAGTCAGCATAGTTGGATTCTGAATGAGGACTAAGAACCTTTTCCTGGTTTATAGATGGCCATCTTCTCTTAGTATCCTCACAGGACAGAAAGAAAGGGCTACCTAAGGACGCTAATCCATCCCCTCACGAGGCTCTACCCCAGGACTCAACTGAAGTGCCCACCTCCTAATACCACCACCTCAGGCATTTGGATTTAACATGTGAATGTGGAGGGAAAACAAACATTCAGTCATAGCACCAGGTATATATCCTCTTCGGTGAAATAACAACAGCACTTTTTTTTTTTTGAGAGAGAGGTGGGCAGGGGGTTGGGGGGAGTAGCAGAGGGAGGGAGAGAGGGAAAGAATCCCAAGCAGGCTCCATGTCCATCAGAGAGTCCCGCAGAGTCCCGCATGGGGCTCTATCTCATGACCCCAAGATTATGACCCGAGTTGAAACCAAGAGTCAGATGCTTAACTGACTGAGCCACCCAGGCACCCCAAACAACAGCACTTTTAATAAACCACACACTAAAATAAAATGGGGTAGTATTATTATTAACAATGGCAGTAATATTGATCATAAGAATAAGCTTTCAGGGGCTCCTGGGTGAGTCAGTGGGTTGAAGCCTCTGCCTTCGGCTCAGGTCATGGTCCTGGAGTCCTGGAATCAAGCCCCGCATCGGGTTTTCTGCTCGTCAGGGAGTCTGCTTCTCCTTCTCTCTCTGCCTGCCTCTCTGCCTACTTGTGATCTCTGTCTGTCAAATAAATAAATAAATAAATAAAATCTTTAAAAAAAAAAGAATAAGCTTTCAATCTTTTTAAAAATAATCTCCTATGCATATAATTCTGTGTTAGGCACCAAGGATACAAAGATTAACTAAACAGATATGGCTCTTTCCTTCATGGAACTCACAATCATAAGGTAGGTGAAGAGGGCGCCTGGGTGGCTCAGTGGGTTAAAGCCTCTGCTTTCCGCTCAGGTCATGATCCCAGGGTCCTGGGATCAAGTCCCACATTGGGCTCTCTGCTCTGCAGAGAGCCTGCTTCCTCCTCTCTCTCCTACCTGCCTCTCTTGCCTACTTGTAATCTCTGTCTGTCAAATAAATAAAATCTTTAAAAAAAAAAAAAAATAAGGTAGGTGAAGAACTGAAAAACCTTTTTAAAAAACAAATACATGGATGTATGTATAATTACAAATATATACAATGTGTAATTATAAAAAGTAATGTTCCCTAAAAGAAAAAAATTAAAAAGATGTCATAATAAAGAAAAATGGAGATAATTTACACTGAGAGTCAAGTACTTCCAATTCATACCTGAAAAATGAATAGGTAATATTCATGTGCTATAGGGCCAAGAGCAATTCAGCCAATGAGAACAGCATGTGTGAAGGTCCTGAGGTGGAAAGGAGCTTGGGATGTTATATAAATCCAAAGACAGCGGTGTCACTGGAATGCAAAGCAGTAGTGGGAGAGTGATGTGAACTGAGTTTCACAATACAGGCAGAACCCAGATAAGAAGCAAGAAAATCAGTTAAGAATATACTGTATAAGTCCAAGCAAGAGATGGTGGTTTGAACCAGCATTGTAACCAAAGGAATGGAGAGATTGGTGGATAGCTTTGAAGTATATTTTTGAGATAGGACTGACAAGACACTGATAAGGGACTGTATGTTGGGATGGAGGGTGAGGGGCAGGGCAGGTGAGGAAGAAGAAGGTATCAAAAATAATTCCCAGGTTGCTTGACTAAACAGCTGGGTTGATGGAGATGCCTTTACCATGATGGTGAAAATGTAAGGACTTGATTTACTGGTAGAAGCAGTGGATAGTGGTCACGTTATTTTTAGATGAATGTCAATTCTGAATACTGATGTGAGTGCACAAAAAGAAAAAGCCTATTTAATGGTGCAGTACATATAAGGGTCCCACAACCGGGGCCAAAAAGGGTTGAAGCTACAAGAGAACAGCTCAAGTTCAGAAGACGTCACTCTTCCCCTTGCTTCTGAGAATTTTCAGTTTTCAAGAAGTGTGGGCAGGTGTCCACCAGATGGCAGTATTTCTTTATAAAAGCCCAGATTGAGAAACCATACCTTCTCCACTACATCAAGGTGGGTTCTTTAGGGGCACACAGCCAGAGCCTAGTCAGATCAGTGCGAGTATAGCCCAGTCTGCTGAGTTCTTCCAGGAAACATGCACAGGTGGAGGCAGCCTTATGAGCAAGATCCTTCTGTGACCTCTTACAAGGAGACAGGCTTGTGTCTGTACGTGCATTCTCTGGGGCTAGTGCTTCATATCACAAAAAGCCCCTTAACTCAAAGTGCTCTTAGTCTTAGTCCATGAGTAACACTGGAAGCCTCACATAACCTCTCTGAGCCTCTTTCTTCACTGGTAGAATGGTGAGTGGATTCGCACCAAGCTCACATGGTTAGCACAAATATGAAATTGGATAATGCCTGCCTATGAGGGGACTAACACGGTCCTGGTAGAAAGCAAGCACCTAATTCCTGGTGGTCTTATGGGCATATTATCCCCACAATGTCCCTCCCTCAAGGCCCTACCCTTTTCTAGCTTTGGTCACAGGCAGCCTTCCAGGCATGACCTCCTAAGAGTGACAGCAAGATGGCAGACTCTCTTCCAGGTCCCTTGAAGCTATGCCTTATGGCAGGTGCTCCTCTTTGGTAATTTTTCCTTCCAATTGCATTTACAGAAAGACAGAGTCCTTCTGCAATATTCTTGTCTGATTTGACAGGCAAACCATGAAGATGGAGAGGGAGGAAGCTCCTAAAAGGAACACAAATGCTGGAAAATTGGCCCCCTCCTAACACTCCATGTTGAATTCAATTACTCTCTGTTTAGTCGCTTTTCCTAATCTACTGAAACGTGTACAATTGCTATCTGCAGACTTATAATTATATATTCTCATCCTGCCAGGTGGGAGAGGTCCAAGCGCTCATTTTGTTTGGGGGCTGATGCAATTGGAATGCAGCTCAGATCTGTCCCGGGAAGAAGTCAGCTCCACGCTAGTGGGCCCCTGGGTCAGCCACAGGGAATCTTTCTACAGCAGAGGTCAGCCAGCTCCCCGACCATATTCATCTTCCTCCTTCCCTACTAGCTCAGCCCACCAGGTGTTTCATTATCCTTTAGAAAAGCCCAAAATATTTGGATGCTTTAAAACCGTATTTTCAGAAAGGCCACCAGTTATTACCATTATTATACAGTAACACTGCTTTAGAGGTGTTTTTGGCTTCCTTTTGTTTCATATGAGGGCTCCTTCAGGGGAAATGAGAATGTGGTGAGAAGGGAATAGAAATACACCTTCATTATGGAGGGAAGGGAAAGACTGTTTTGGTCTTTAGCTTGAATTGCAAGTAGCAAAAAGAATCTTTGTTTTTTCAGTCCGTGTGAAAGATCTCTAAATGGGCAGGGTGTCACGCATGATGCAGCCACGTGGGATAGACAGCTTGGTCTATTCAACAGCCATGTACCGAGAGCATCCATGTGCCAGAGAGTGTTATGAGCAGTGCCTGAAAGCGCTGGCCTCATGCAGTTTACATTCTAGTAGGGAACACACTCAGAGAGAAAATAGATAATATGCCAGGGAGTGATGACTGGCATGGAGAAAATAAAATGGGGAATTGGGAAAAGGTGTGTGTGTTGTGTGTATTGTGTGTGTGTTTGGGGGTGGTGCAATTTTAAATACAGTAGTGAGAGTGCCTAATAGAAAAGGTAGCACTTCGGTTAAGACTCAAAAAGGTGAGGGAGGCAACCACATGGAAACCCAGCAGAAAGAACATTCTAGAAGGAGGCAAGAGCCCTGGCACAAAGAGTACCTGTAGGCAGAAACCCTGCTCTCACAGACTGAATGAAGGAGAGAGAGCCAGGAGATAAGGTCTGGAGAGTTAGGAGGAAGACTGCGAGGACTTAGTGGCTATCCCAAGAGTTTGAGGAGGAGTGCACGATCTGATCTAGATTTTTATTTTTTTTTTAAAGATTTTATTTATTTATTTAACAGATAGAGATCACAAGTAGGCAGAGGGGCAGGCAGAGAGAGAGAGAGAGGAGGAAGCAGGCTCCCCGTTGAGCAGAGAGCCCTACACAGGGCTCGATCCCAGGACCCCGGGATCATGACCTGAACCAAAGGTAGAGGCTTAAACCCACTGAGCCACCCAGGTGCCCCTGATCTAGATTTTTTAAAAGATCACTCAAGGCCTTGTGTTGAGATTAGAATGTAGTGGGGGGTTAGGACAGAAACAGACTGGCCTGTTAGGGACTGTTACCTGACTCCAGGCTCGGGCCAGGGTGATGGTGGTGGAAGCAGGAGAAGTGGTCAGATCTGGGGCCAGCACAGTTTGCTGATGAAATAGCTGTAGGATGTGAGAGAATGACCAGAGTCAAAGGTGAGATCAAGGTTTGTGGGAGGTGCTGCCATTGCCTACAACAGAGAAGACTAGGGGGAAGGCTTGGCAGGGGAAAGACAAAGAATTCAGTTTAGACATGATCAGTTTGAACCTCTGATGGGACACCTCAGTGGAGATCCTGGATACAGGAGTCTGGCATTTGGTGTGGAGGTTCTGACTGGAGAAACACATTCATCAGTCTTTACTGCACAGACATTATTTACAACTGTGAGCTTGGATGGACTTACCAAAGGAGTGGGTATAGACGGAGTAGGAGTCTGAAGGCTGAGCCCTGGGGTCTAGCACGTAAGGATTGGGAGTTGAGGTGATGAAGCATCCAGCAAAGGTGAAGGAACAGCTAGTGAAGGAGGAGGAAAGCCATGAGGACTCCATCTCCTTGAAGCCAAGTGAAGAAAATGGTTCACAGAGAGGGAGTGATCAACCATGTCTAGGCTTTGACAGTTCATGTAAAATGAGGACTGAGAATGGGTCGCAGGACTTAGCCGAGCAGGACGTCCCCCCATCTATTCTCTCTCACAGCAGTCTCTTGTCTTCTTCATTGAAAGAATCTTTCCCCCACCCTGTAATTCTTGTCTCTTTTACTGGATATTAACTCTACAGAAAACAGGAACCATGACTGTTTTGGGCCACCATGCCTGGCACCTATTAGGAGCTCTCTGTGATATTTATCTTTCTCTTGCCTTTTGTTTTGCCACATAGCTTCCATCCCACCTACCCTGCCTTCCTGACAGTGCCCTGAATGACTTTGGGGGCGTTCCCTCTCTCCTGTTGTGTGTTGCTTCTATGGGATGGTGAATTCCACCATGGGATGGTGCTTGTCTTCTACTTTAGAGGTCAAAAGGGGACAATGTTGGCTGGGCTCCCTACACCAGAGGGCAGGCTCCATCCATCAGCAGCTCCTCAGTTTGCCCAGAACAAGAGGAAGCACTGATTACCAGCATCTCTGTCCTAACCAGACCCCACTCCTGGTGGCAGACTGTTGCCACAGTTCCCATTTCCTAAGCCTCAGTGTTGCTCTGGTGCCCGTTTCTCCAGCCTCTCTTTAATTCTCTGAGCTCCCAATACCCTTCCAGTAAGTCTCCTGTTGCTGAAGTTATCCAGAGTCAGTTCCTGTTCCTTTCAACTAAAAAATTACAGCCAGTAAGCACTCAATACATACTTGCTGAATGAATGAAAAGTACGGTTTTCATTTCACAAATGGAAAGTCCAAAATTCAAAGAGGTTTAGCCACTCATCTAAGACCACATACCCTCCATATTTCACCAATTCTCTGACATAACCTTTTCATATTCTCAGATCTCTGCCAGAATGCATTTTACAATCGATCCTGTCTTATAGTTAATTGGCAGTATTTTTGTTTTTAGTGGTTTATAAAATAATGCTGTGTTTTACATTGGTTTAGACTCAATGAAATACAGTACTAGTGTTGGAGTCAAGATTCAAACATACCTCAAAAGTCTTTACACTTTTGCTTCCCAAAGAAGTTTACTATCTTGTTGGAGAAAAAAAAAAAGAAGAAGAAAGAAAGAAACCCAAAACCCTCTCTAACGCTGGACCTGATTAAGGAGTATATGAACTCTGAGGAGCTGGGTGGGGAGTATGTGGGGGGGCATTAAAGAGATAGGAAAGACTTAGTTGAGGGTGGTTCAGTCAGTCAAGCGTTTGACTCTTCATTTTGGCTCAGGTCATGATTTCAGGATCATTAAATTGGGTTCTGCTGCTTCTTTGGGCTCTGTGCTCAGCAGGGAATCTGCTCAAAATTACCTCTCCCACCTTTCCCTTAAAATAATGAATGAAAGAAAGAAAGAAAGTAAGAAAGAAAGAGGAAAGGAGAGGAGAGGAGAGGAGAGGAGAGGGAAGGCAAGACAGACTTTGGTTAACAGGAAGGTGGGCAGGCCTGTGGACAGGTGGGAGGCCTGCATCCTGGATGCTGGCTAAAAAGCCGAGGCACGGATGCACACCTGAGCATGAGCCTGGGGTTGGGGACATTGACTGCTCTGTGTCTCCCTCACTCCTTTCCTTCTTCTCTAAGGCAAATTATCCCTCCAGTTCTCCCTGTGTTTCCTGTCACAGCTCTCTCCTGCTGCAACCTTTTCCTGGCAAGCTCCTCCTCCCCTTTCTCCCCCAATCAGTTCTGCTCTGTGTGGTGGGCACAGTCCCTTTTGGAACCAGGAACAAGGGAAAAGGCATTCTAGGGGGAAGGACCGGGTTGTGTGAGGGCATGGAGATGGGACAGAAGCGTGGAGTGGAGGGGAGCAGGGATGAACACGATGGCATAGCAGGCTGCATAGACGCCTTATTCGTTCATTCAGAACATTTGATCTAGTGCACACCAGGTACCTCTCTAGGCAGTGGGGATGTAGCAGTGAAATCCAAGCAGAGTGCCCGCCTTTGGAGCTTCCATTCTGATAAGGGAAGGAAGAGAAGCCAAAAGCAAAAAAAAAATAAATAAATAAAAATAAAAAAATATATATAATGTGTGTGTGTTTATATGTAAATATGCACATACACATATATGTAAAACTATGTCAGACAGTGTAAAAGCAATGAAGAAAAATTTGAAAAACTTACAGAACTGATAATGATGGGATAGGAGCTGCTAATTCAAATAGAATGGCAGAGAAGTCCTCTTTGGTAACAGAACGTGTCACCAAGGGATGGGAAAAAAGAGAGGGAGTCTTGTGAATCTCTAAGTGAAAAGTATTCCTGGGGGAGGACACAGTACGTGCAAATGTCTGGCAGGGGGATCGCTGTTTAAGGAGCAGTGTGCCCACAGCAGCGTGGGTGAGGGGCAGGCACTAGCAGAGGCTTGTGTAAAAGTAAGGCTTAGCTAGATCATTCAGGCCTCATCAGCATTACGAGAGTTGGGGATTTTATTCGAAGTGCTTGGAAAGCTTTTGGAGAGGTCTGAGCAGAGGAGAAAGAATGAGAAATAGATGGGCCCTTTTGTTGAGGAGCTGCAGCACTGCCCGAAAAAGTTTGAATGTGATTTTCTAATGTCCTGGGATTTTCATTTCTGAATCATTTAAACAGAGGAGGAAATCAGCCCTAATGAATAAATATGATGTTCTGTGGAACACAGGCCCCCCACCTAGAACAGATGTAATGAAGTGATAGTTTGTTTTGACAGAAACAGGCTACAGAAGGTCACGCTCCCTCCCCAGTGTCTTCGGTTGTCAAGGAGATACCTCTGGAAACCTCTTATATCTAAATGTCACCGTGTAGCACTTAGATTTTTCATGTTCTTTTATTATGTTATTGTAAAGTTCACTGTGTAATCTGGCCCAGGAGTTAACAATTTCATCATCCCTGACTCTATTTGCTGCAAACTACCTTTCCGGAGATTCTGCTCGTTGGTCTTCCTCCGTCCTTCCCAAGATGGTTTCCAGGAGGGGACTGCCCCTGAAAAATAATCAGGTACAGCTCTAGGAGGTCTGAAGTGCCAGTCAGGCTAAAAGAAGCGGATTCATTCTGAAAAGCTAACGAGAAAGGGCGAGTTGATGGACTCCCCCCCCCCCACCCCGCCCCGCCCCGCCCCGCCCCATACATATGGCACAGGTTGTTCTCAGCACAGCACATTATCTCACCTGTTGATCAATCAGGGTGGGTCTCCTGTTCATTTGCAGAGAGGGAAATTGAGACTCCTTGAAAAAGAGCCCTAACCAGGGAGTTGATGGTCCTGCAACTAACATCTTCTTGTGTAGTGTGATGTCTACAACCCTGCACTTTTTCAAAGATACGAGCCGGAGGTGATAGATTAATTAGTCCAGCCCCTCATTTACTCGCCAGACTCTGACTGAATGCCTTCTGTCAGCTGGGCACCGTGGGAGGGAGACCCTGGGGACACCCAGGTGAGTGAGACAAAGCTCTGCACCCCCGTGCAAGCCCCTTCGGGCCTAAGCAGACATGACTTTTGTCTGTCAATGCAGATGCAGATGCTGAGGGTGGATCCGCTATTGATCAGAGTTGGCCCTTTAGATGGAATCTGTTTGCTCTCCCTGGCTTAGGCATACAGGATTCAGCGTCGGAGAGAGATGACTCCTGATCAGTTCTTCCTCTGGGAGGAAACTGAGGTTTTTTCAATAAGCTCCAGGCTAAAAGACCAGTGGAGACCAGTTTGGAGATTAAGATGGCCATGAATATTGTTGCCAGGGATCAGCCTCTCCTAAAGTGTTTCATAAACTGTTTAACAGTTTATGAAATTCTGGTGAGTGGAGTATGTTTCTCCCAGCTTCTTCAAATCCTGTGCCATAAAGCATTAGGTCTCTATGCTATAATACACAAGTAAGGGTAGATGATGCATCCTGCTATCACCTCCTTTCAGCACAAGGGAGGAAACAGGTTGATGTCTTTGGACTCTGAGCATCACTTATCGACAACAGCAACACTTGGCTCTTGCTGTGGGAGGTCTTAAGGGCCTCCATCTGCTAGCAATTTGCTTTTAACAAATATTTGTATCCGAGGAGAGAATGGAATTTCTATATCAAGACATTTTTTTGAAAGCCCTGTCAACAACCAACATATTTAAAGAAAAGTTATACTATCTATACCTCTGTGTGCACACCTCAGTCATTCAAATCTTCCAGAGATCACCCAAATCAGACAAAAGGGGAAATGAAAGAAATGTATTTTGATGTTTAGACATTTCAAATAAAAATGTATTCTATACAAATAGCTCACACTGCATTATCTGATTTTGTCCTCAGACTTTCATCCAAAATGTATATGTATATGTATTATCAAGAAAGGTTCAGATCTCCCCTCTGGCTTTATAAGTGGCTCCGGTAGTTTAGAATCGGGCTAATAGGCAATTGGTGTGCTGGGAATTTTGTCCACACAGCAGACTGCTACTTGGGGAAACTGATTTTGAAGGAAGATTATAATTGATTTGAATAAGAGCTGAAGGCATTCTGGAAGACATGGGGCCAAGGTTCCAACTGCTCCCTGAGGGCTGGTTAGGTAGAGCTGCTGAGGAACAGTGGGTGGAGGGCTCCCTTTATACCCAGGTTAGGGAAGGGCTATGAGATTCCTAAAATAAAATCAACCTCATGCACAGAGGACATCTGGGCTGATGACCTAGAATCAAGACCTTAATATGTGTGACACAGAACTAGTTTCTACACAGTGTATTTTTCATCCTAGAAGCTCTTCTGGACCATCAGAAATGAAAAGCCTGAGAAGGGGAGCATCCCTGAGAACAAGGTGTCATCTGAAAGACTGAGAACCTCAGAGTCCAGATAAGGGAGCAAGCATTGCAAGGATAGGGCAGAACGAGCCCCCATGGGCACACCAGGTAGAAGACATGACAGCCCTGGGCCCATCGAAGGGGCAGTTGGGAAGGGGAAGTTGGGAATATTGTTGACCTCTGCAAGCTCTCGGGAGGTTGTTAGACTAGTTAGATTTGAGGATTTCCCAAAATACCACTTCTTGCAAATAGGGTATGAGGGTGTTTGAGTATTCAAGTAAAATAGAAAGGTGATACAGCCTTATTTTACTCTGAACTGTGGGACAGGATATACTGATTTCAGTGTGTGGGTGTTATGTGTGTGTGTGTGTGTGTGTGTGTGTATGTGTGTGTATGCAAATGGAATTGAGATAAGGGCACTATCTTTCTCATGGAAAAGTCATGGCTGAATGGGAGATTACCAGGGAGCTGTGCTGAGCACGCAGGCTAGAAAAAGCCATAGGGGAGCTTTAAAATCCCTGGGAAATACAGAGGGAAGAAGAAGAAGACACAAGTGGCCCTATCAGAGTGATAGAAGATGTTAACTTTATCTCGAATCTCCAGAGCAATATGTGGAGGGTGATATGAGGATTCCCACTCAAAGTCTGAATTTCTAAATATCGTGGAATCTCTCCTTGGAAGGAGAGCAGGCCAGAGCTGATGTTGCAGAGTTCTGGGGGCATGAAAGGTCCCCTGTTACCCCAAGTTTGGACACCTTCAGAGACATGGGCTAACTTGCTGATTCATGCAGGAATGAGACCATGCAGGTCATAATGAAACCCATGAGGTACTAGAACACCCCAAGAGGGTACACTGACGAGTCAAATTATACCCCTAAGAGGAAAACATTTGACCTTTGTTCATTGAGGCATACTTCTAAAATCGTCACAATAATATGTTTTTTTAAAAAAACACATATTATTTAAAACTTATACGCCAGACCTTGCTTTGAGGGTTAGGATCCTCCCATGAATAAGTTAATTAAATATAATTCATTTAATCCTCACAACTCTCCTATAAGGCAGGTGCCAGTATTATGTTTTATCATCTCCCTCAACTTCAGGCTCATTTGTGCTCTACTGTTGCAAGAGGGTCCTCATGAAAAGAGGGAAAGAGAGGAAGCCATGTTTCTGCACCTGACACATCATCCATATCATGTTCTTAAGGACTCATAATGGTCCTTGAAGTCCTCCTAGGACAAGGTGGGGTACACATTAATGAAATAAAATACCTTTCTAAAACTCTGGCAATAAAACTGATCAAAGTCAAGTTTTTGGTTTGCCTCTTCCTCCCGTGACAGGGAGTAGCCACTGGAGAATCCAGTCACAAAAGAGGAAACTGGCAATGTTAAAAAAAAATCCTTCTAATAGGTAAAAGCAGTAACTATGGGATACCACATGTGGCTAACAGAATAATGGCCCTTCAGAGATGTCTGTACCCCAGCCACCAGAACTCACGAACATGCTTCCTTACATGGAAAAGGGACATTTTGCCATATGCTTATGGACCTTGAGATGGGGAGATTGTCATGGATGCTCTGTGTGGACCCAGTCTAATGGCAGGGGTCCTGAGACATGGAGAACCTCTTCCAATTGTGATCAGAGAGACACATTCAATGATGGAGGCAGGGTTAGAAAGAGACAGTGTCACTGGCTTTGAAGATGGAGGAAGGGGCCACCAGCCATAGCACCTCTCAAAGCTGGAAAGGGCAAGGTAATGAATTCTCCCCACAGAGACTCCAGAAAGAAAAGCAGCCCTGTCTATACCTTCTGTGTAGCCTAGCGAGGCTGGTGCCAGACCTCTGACTTCCATAACTGTGTTTAAGCTACTAAGTTTATGGTAATTTGGTACAGCAGCCATAAAAAAAAAAAAATAGACCACACCAAGTATAGGTAAAGTAAAAAAAGTCAGCCAAGTCCTCAAAGTGTTAAAAAGAGAGAAGAGACCCAACAGCTGATTTTTGTTGAATTTATTAAATATAATTGTATTCATATAGCACATGGCTATAATTACTTTAACATTTTTGGTTAATGTGTTATTGACATCAAGTAAGTCTGGTCTTTTAAAAGAATGCATGATTTTCACAATTGTCATGTAAGGAAAATAAAATTATAAAGGAACATCCTGCGATATGAATTTATGATCTATAGTTCTCTATTAAATCCAGCAGCTTGTCACTATCATTAGTCTTATATAGAGCAGACTTTATATAAGTGGGACAAGATCATTGCCAAGATTCTGAGCTCCCAGTGGTCTCCCTTGTGGCTCTTGCTACAAATCTAATCTGCCTCCAGCCCTGTTATTTCTTCTACCATCATGGTCCTTGCATCTGTTTCCTTTACAGCAATGCATTCAGGCCCCAGCACTCCATACCTGGACAGATAAAACAGATGTCTGACTGGTGGCTTTAGCTCTTGCCTTTCCCCTCTATTCTGTCCTGCACATGCTGTCCAGATTCATGTCTCTAAAAGACCTTCTCCATTGTGCTGCCCACCTGTGAGAACACACTCACACTTCTCATCATTGGGCACAGTGGAGGTTCTCAGCCATTAGCAGGACCTGATTACTGGGAGGGGCTTGCAAGTGACTCACATGTATCCAATACTGATGTTCTATGATTTGTAGATGATTTTCTTTTTTAATGAAATGGGGGGGGCAAATTTATTCATTTATGTTCATTTCACATATATTCGTAATACATTTATTAGGTACCTGGCACTGCTTCTATATACTGAGGACACAAGGGTGAATGAGAGAGAAGAGAACACCTTCCTGTGTGGGGAGAGAGATGATGCTCTGTAACATAAACGGGAAATGTCTGGTGGGGTTAAATGCTATGCAAGATATTCAGACAGTGGGAAGTAATCTAATAACTGGGTGGCGACATTAGATTGAGCGATCAGAGTAGACTTGTGGAGCAAGGTGACATTTGAGCTGGTGGCTGCAAACATCTGGGAGGTGAGCATTCCAGGAAAAGAGAAGAGCCAAGTCCAAAGGGTTTCTGTGGGGTGCGGAGAATTCAAGGAACAGAGAAGAGAAGAAGAGAGTGACTAGACTGGTGAATTGAGTTGGCAAGGAAAGCAGTAATTAGATCTTACCTCTCAGGAACAGAATCCTGGATTCTGACTTTCCTTTTAGGGTGGTAGAAAACCACCAAGGGTTTAAATCAGGGAAATGACATATGCTGACATTTGTTGTTGCTGTTGTTGTTGTTTTTAATTAGTTTAGAGATAGAATTTAGTGATTCATCAGTTGCATATAATACTCAGTGCTCATTCCATCAAGTGCCCCCCTTAATGCCCATATTACCCAGTTATCCCTTCCCCCGACCCAGCTCCCCTCCAGCAACCCTCAGTTTGTTTCCTAGAGTTCAGCATCTCTTATGGTTTGCCTTCTTCTCAATTTTTGTCTTATTTTATTTTTCCTTCCCTTTCCCTATGTTCATCTGTTTTGTATTATCTTGATCCCAAAACCAAACAAAGACCCCAACAAAAAGGAGAATTACAGGATTGTGATATACCACATTAACAAAAAAAGGGGGGGGCAAGAACCATATAAATCTGCTCAATAGATGCAGAAAAAAGCATTTGACAAAATACAGTATCATTTTTTTGGATAAGAATCCTCTGCAGTGTAGGGATAGAAGGAACATATCTCAATATCATTAAAGCCATATACGAAAAACCCCACAATGAATATCATCCTCAATGGGGAAAAACTGAGAGCTTTTCCCCTAAGGTCAGGAACATGACAGGGATGTCCACTGTCACCACTGTTTTTCAACATAGTACTAGAAGTCCTAGCCTCAGCAATCAGACAACAAAAAGAAATAAAAGTCATCCAATTCAGCTAGGAAGATGACCTTCCCAGATGACCTGATACTCTATGTAGAAAACCCAAAGGACTCCACCAAAAAAAAATTGCTAGAACTGACACGGGAATTCAGCAGCCATAGGATATAAAATCAACACACAGAAGTCAGCTGTATTTCTATACACTAACCAAGAGGCAGAAGAAAGCAAAAGCGAATATTTGCTTTTAGAAGCTCACTTGGGTGAATGGCTTACTGTGGAGGCCAGTTAGGAGCCATTACTATGGTCCAGGGAAGAGATTGCTGTGGCCTGGACAAGGGTAACACAAATGCAAGTAGAGAGGTGAAAGAACAAATCTGGAATATATTTTGGATGACCGAGAGACTTGCTCATGACTGCATATGCAGGATGAGGCAAAGAAAGTGACTTGTGGGTTTTTTGTTTTGGGGGGCTTTTTTTTGTTTTTGTTTTTGCTCAATCCACTGGGTGGTTGGTGATACTATTTATTATGATGAGGGGGACTCAAAAACTATTATTATACACGTCCACTACTATACTGTGCTTTCCTGGTTTATGAGGCATCTGGGCAATTTGCCTTTGCATGAAATGATGTAAGACCACTAGGCTTCATAAGACTTGCTTCCATTTTGTATAATTCTATAGTACCTCTCTTTTTGCCTGAATTCCCACCACCGGAAGTTTCTCCCTTCTTCTGTTAAGGGCTAGGTAACCAAATACAAATGTCCATTAAAATTGTTTGTAAAGTAAGAGTAAATGGGATCTGAATGAGGGCATAAAAATTTCCCCAAGAGTAAAGGATACCTATTTTGTTCCATGAGTTGCAGGACAATAATGGACATTGCCCAGAAGCCTTTTCTGCCTACTTATTAAGAGAAAACACTGCTGAATAAATGATCTCTGGATGGATAAGGAGTTACTACACTTCACTTTTGATATTTTTAAGAGTTGCCTGTCTGCCCTTCCCAGAGTCCTTCTCTACCAACAGCTGAGCCAGCTTGATCTCTATCAGGTTTGGTCCCATCTGTCATGCCATACTTGCTGCTAGTTAAATCTGTTTTGTCCCAGTTTTAGTTACTGCATTTCTACCTTGTTATTTTGACCTGATCTCCCACAGTATCTGATTTCTGTATCTGTACCTTTACCTTGTTTCCCTGAGTGCCTGCCTTGATAACTGCAGAATGGCGACTATAAGTTTTTCTTTTTCAGTCCTCACTCATGTTGGAACACACATTCTATTTCTGAACCAAAGCCTGAAAACAGAGACTCTGCTACCAATATTATACTAGCTAGTATTTTCTGAACATTTATTACATGCCAAACCCTGTGATAAATATACCATACACATGATCACTCTTAATTCTTACAGCTATGCAGTGAGGTGGCTTTATTATGTTATTTTTTAAAAGTTTAAAATTTTATTTATGAGAGAGGGACAGAGAGAGAGACAATGAGCATGGAGGAGAGGCAGAGGGAGGGAAAAAAGCAGACTCCCCACTGAGCAGGAAGCCTGAGGTGGGGCTCTATCTGAGGACCCTGGGATTGGGACCTGAGCCGAAGGCAGGTGTTTAACTGACTGAGACACCCATGTGCCCTTATTATGCTTTTTTTTTTTTTTTAAATAATGAAACTGAAGCACAAAGAGAAAAGGTATTCTTCCCTGGGTCATACAGCTAGTTAGTGGGTGATAAAGTGAGGCGTAGAACACAGGATGTTTGAAAAGTCCCTGCTCTTTATCATTATCCTATAAATGCATACTCTAGATTGATACACTAACTTGAATCCCTTGGCTTACTTGATCTGGGAATCATTTCCTTTCCTATTCCCCTCTGCTCCTTAGTTGCTGTTCCTCTGTGGAGGACTGCAGATCCATGCTCCTTCACTGTCCCATGTCCCCGCAGTCCCCCTTTCCATGCCAGATCCTTTTATTACATAAGCTAGATTGCCAGAAGCCTGTTCTATAGAGGCAATAGATATTTTCATTCAGCTCCAGACTTAATAAATAGTAAGAAAGTAGTTAATAATTAAAAAGTACACTGGTTAACCAGGGCTATAAAGTATGTGTCATTGTTCCTATGTTCAAAATGATAAGAAAAAAGGGACAGAGATTGAAATTTGCTCAAGATCATGATGCTATTCTGTGCTGGGTCCTGATTTCAACCCACGTTTGACTGATTTCAGTGTGTCCTCTTAATTAATTTCTGGGAACCCGTCTTCCCAACGGCTCTAGCTTTGGGACAAACAGGCTTCCTATTTTACATGTAGCATTATGGTTCCATTTTATTTCCCTGTAAATAAATGTCCTTATTTGAGTTTTTATGGTAATGGAAGTTTTTTTAATATAGCTTTCATCCTCTTGTCCACTCCCTTGAAACAGTAAAACTGATGAATTGTTTCTGTTCATCTCATTTTAGAACACTGTTAATCTTTTTCTTGTTTTGGATTTGCACTTTGGAATGCTTGTTTTATGTCTGATTCTTGCCTTAGCATATTTTTTAATCTGAATGTATTACTGTCTTAGGAAAAGAGGGCTTTTCTTTTTTTTTTTTTTTTTAAAGATTTTATTTATTTATTTGACAGAGATCACAAGTAGGCAGAGAGGCAGAGAGAGAGAGAGGGGGAAGCAGGCTCCCCGCTGAGCAGAGAGCCCGATGTGGGGCTCGATCCCAGGACCCTGGGATCATGACCTGAGCTGAAGGCAGAGGCGTAACCCACTGAGCCACTGAGGCACCCTGAGGGCTTTTCTTAATAAAACTGAGTAATGCAGTTTCTATGACAATAATTGCTTAACTATTCTGAAATAAACATATCATGTATAATGCATCACTGAAGGCTCAAAACTAGAGAAAAAATTATAAAAGCCAATTTTATAGAAAACCTAATTTTAGGAATTAAAAATAAATTTTTTTTTGCCACATTCTGAGTTGGCCTAAGCCACCTTCAGAACATACTGGCTAAGGGTCAACTTTAGATTCTTAACTTAATTCTACAAACACTTACCAGACTCCTGCTATGTAACTGGCTACATTCTGTGCTGAGCATGCAGAATGTAGTAAGATACAATTTTTGTCTTCAAGAAACTCAATCGGAGGGTGTGGGTGAGTAGATAGCTATGACCAATAATAATCATAAAAAATAACAAAATAATAATAGCAATATAGTATGACAAGTATACCCAAAAAAGCCTCTCTCATTTGTACCTTGCTCCCTGGTGCTACCTCAGGCTTTTGTATTTCCCAATATCCTTTGCTTTTGATTTGCTTTTTCTGTAAAATTGTTAAGCAGTTAAACTTAAATTAACTGGGAGACCACTTACTTGTACTCAATGATTTTCTGGATTAGCAAGAGATCCAATTTTCATCTTGTTACATATTTCATTTAATATTTTTTTAATCTCCAAAACTTTTTTCTTTTTAAAAGATTTTATTTATGTATTTATTTGAGAGAGCGAGAGAGTGAGGGGAGGAGAGGTGGAGAGGAGAGGGAGGATCAGAGGAGGAGGGAGAGGGACAAGCAGATTTCCCGCTCAGTGCTGAGCCTGAGGTAGGACTCTCAGCGGGGCTCCACACAGGACTTGATCTCATAAGTCTGAGATCACAACCTGAGCCTAAATCAAAACTCAGACATTTAACTGACTGAGCTTTACTATAGCACCAAGAACCATAAGATACCTGGGAATAAACCTAACCAAAGAGGTAAAGGATCTGTACTCGAGGAACTACAGAACACTCATGAAAGAAATCAAAGAAGACACAAAAAGATGGAAGACCATTCCATGCTCTTGGATCGGAAGAATAAACATTGTTAAAATGTCTATACTGCCTAGAGCAATCTACACTTTTAATGCCATTCCGATCAATTCCACTGGTATTTTTCAAAGGGCTGGAGCAAATAATCCTAAAATTTGTATGGAATCAGAAGAGACCCCAAATTGCTAAGGAAATATTGAAAAAGAAAAAACAAAACTGGGGGCATTGTGTTACCTGATTTCAAGCTTTACTACAAAGCTGTGATCACCAAGACAGCATGGTACTGGCATAAGACACATAGACACATAAGACACATAGACCAGTGGAACAGAGTAGAGAGCCCAGATATGGACCCTCAACTCTATGGTCAAATAATCTCCAACAAGGCAGGAAAAAATATACAGTGGAAAAAAGACAGTCTCTA